>MDKI01156128.1:0-157440 GCA_005239505.1 Nicotiana paniculata
ATAATAATAATAATAATAATAAAACCCACCTTCCCCACTTCCCCATTTCACTCATGCCTCACCTCCACAAATCCTAACTAACCACCCATGACCCCCATGTCCGAACTGCAGATATAAACAGATACACATCATAAACTCCTTCTTCTTTTTCTTAAAAAAAAATCACAACCACACACCATCAGTTTACTCTCGTAGCCCTTTTTTTTACCTTTTTCTTCACCCCAACAATCTAAACTCTTCAACCATCCTCACCCGTCTCTCTCCTACAAAAAACCAGCCACCCAAACATCACCAAAATGAAGCAAAATCTCAGCAAAAACAACCTCCAAAACTTAACTGAAAATCAGTATCTAAATAGTCCCAAAACTCGGCAAAAAAAAAATGCAGCAGCTATTGCCTATCTTTCTCCTCCTAAAACAGCCCAGAAATTACCCCTGAAAATCCATGAAAATAGTCCCTAAACCTCTAACCAAAACCAGCTAAAACACCTCCAAAAGTCAGTTGGTAAACATCGCAAAAATCGTGTCGAACAAGGTCTGTTTGAGCTTCTATCGAGTTCCCGTCGCCGGCGTCGTTTGGTTCGTGTATGTACCGTCGTTGTTTAACTTGAAAGAGTTATTGCTTCAATTTCTCACTCATTTATCATTAAGTTATGATTCATGTTCATGTGTTTCTTTCAAATTATTTTGGGATTGTTCTGCCATGCCTCTTAATCTTAGTTTGGTAACCACGCTTGAATGTTTTAATAATTAATTTTTGTGCTCAAATAAACCTAGGATTATCAACTCTTTAATTTAGTGATATAACATGAGTTGAATTATCAAGAGTAGTGAATATTCTTTATTAGTTGTTAATAAGAGGTTGGCGTTTGTGATAATTGTAGAATTGAACGAGATTGGTTTTGATTTACTTTTAATCGAAATGGGCCGTAGGTGATAAAAGATGTGTTGGTCTGATTTTTGAATACAAAGCTGACCCATTTTTCTCTGTTATTCCATAAATTATGACATTCACATGAATAAATAATGAAAGTATTAGAATAATTTAGGCACGTTGTTAATTCAGTCAACCATTGTGATTGTGTACACGTTCGCGTGACGTAGTTACGATTCTCAAATTAAACCAAAATACACGTTCGTGTGACTTTGTCCAAATACTTTTAAGGGCTATTAATTTTGTACACGTACGCGTGACATAACTTTTAGTTCATTAAATAATATGAGTACAAGTACGCGTGACTCATCTCAAATAAATCTTTGAATACAAAGGAATAGTAAAAGCGGTAAAGATACAAAAAATGCATTTAGGTGCTAAAATCAGTAATTAAATAGTTTAGGCCAAGTTTAATCATTAAGCGATCGTGCTAGAACCACGGAACTCGGGAATGTCTAACACCTTCTCCCGGGTTAACATAATTCCTTACCCGAATTTCTGGTTCGCAGACAATTTAATAGAGTCAAAATTCCTCGATTTTGGAATTTTTAATAAATAAATGGTGTCCCGGAACACCGTAAAAAATACGGGTGGAGACTCTGAATAAAATAAATCCCAAAAATCGAATAATGTCACATAAAGTGGAAAAACTCCCTTATCCTCACCCGAGGTAGTGAAAAAGGAGGTGTGACAGTTCTCAGTCAGGCCGTACTTCATTTGGTGCCCTCCCAGCTCAGAGTGCAGCTCGAGCACCCCAGCTCAGAGTTCTTCTATGCATGAGTCTTCTAGTGGCCGTTCAGGTGCTAGGGGTTTCTATCAGTCCCCGCCTCCAGCTCCAGGGATTTGCTTTGAGTGTGGAGAGTTCGAGCACATGTGGAGGCAGTGTCCCCGCTGTTCCGGTGGATCTTCTCAGTAGAGGGGCCAGCCCTCGACTTCAGCTCCAGTTACTTCACCACCCGCCCAGGAAGCCAGGGGTTGTAGTCAGTCAGCCAGAGGATGCCCTAGAGGGGGAGGTCGAGCATGGCGGAGGTCAGGCTCGCATGTATGCGTTTCCCGCTAGACCAGATGCTATGGCCTCAGATGCCGTGATCGCAGGTATTGTCTCAGTCTGTTGCCGAGATGCCTTGGCTTTATTTGACCCTACTTCTACATATTCCTATGTTTCTTCATATTTTTCCCATTTTCTGGATGTGCCCCGTGAGTCTCTAGTCACCTCTGTTCATGTGTCGACTCCAGTGGGCGATACAGTTGTTGTGGACTGTGTGTATAGGTCGTGCATGATATCCATTGGGGATCTGGAGACCCGAGTAGACCTACTGTTACTCAACATGGTCGATTTTGATATGATATTGGGCATGGATTGGTTATCTCTGTGTCATGTTTTTCTTGATTGTCACACTAAGACCGTGACCTTAGCTATGCCAGGGTGTCCGAGGGTTGAGTGGAGAGGTTCTTCTGAGTATATACCTAGCAGAGTGATTTCCTACCTGAAGGCTCAGCCATGGTTGAGAAAGGGTGTTTATCTTATTTGGCCTTTGTGAGGATGTCAGTTGTGAGACTCCCACTATGGATTCAGTTCCTGGGGTCCGTGACATTCCTGATGTGTTTCCTGCAGACTTGCCAGGCAGGCCACCTAACAGGGATATTTAATTTAGTATTGACTTGGTATCAGGCACCCAACCTATTTCTATTCCACCTTATCCTATGGCACCAGCGGAGCTAAAGGAATTGAAGGAGCAGCTTTAGGAACTCCTGGGTAAGGGGTTCATTCGGCCTAGTGTGTCACTTTGGGGTGCACAGGCGTTGTTCGTGAAGAAGAAGGATGGGTCCATGCATATGTGTATTGATTATCGACAGCTGACTAGGGTTACGGTGTAGAACCGGTATCCCTTGCCCCGCATTGATGATTTGTTTGACCAGCTTCAGGAAGCCAGATTGTTTTCCAAGATCGACTTGTGATCTGGGTATCATCATTTTAAGATTCGGGATCCTGACATTCCGAAGACTGCTTTCAGGACCAGATATGGTCATTATGAGTTCTTTGTTATGTCATTTAGGCTGACCAATGCCCCGGTTGAGTTCATGCAATTGATGAACAACGTATTTCAGCCTTACCTTGATTCTTTCGTCATTGTGTTCATTGATGACATCCTGGTTTATTCTCGTAGCCAGGAAGAGCATGCTCAGCATTTGAGAGTTGTGTTACAGAGGTTGAGGGAGGAGAAACTTTATGCAAAATTCTCCAAGTGTGAGTTTTGGTTTGGTTCGGTAGCTTTCTTGGGGCACGTGGTGTCTAGTGAGCGTATTCAGGTTGATCCGAAGAAGATATAGGCGGTGCAGAGTTGGCCCAGACCGTCCTCAGCTACAGAGGTTAGGAGTTTCCTTGGTTTGGCGGGATATTACCGTCGCTTTG
The DNA here is from genome assembly GCA_005239505.1 of Nicotiana paniculata. Taxonomy (NCBI): domain Eukaryota; kingdom Viridiplantae; phylum Streptophyta; class Magnoliopsida; order Solanales; family Solanaceae; genus Nicotiana; species Nicotiana paniculata. The sequence goes on from MDKI01156128.1 coordinate 3,347, forward strand.
TGGAGGGATTCTCTTCTATTGCTTCGCCTTTGACCAGATGTACCCAGAAGGGTGTTTTATTCCGGTGGTCTGATGAGTGTGAGGAGAGTTTTCAGAAGCTCAAGTCATCATTGACCACAACGCCGGTACTAGTTGTGCCTACTAGTTCGGGTTCTTACACAGTCTATTGTGATGCTTCTAAAGTGGGTTTGGGAGCAGTGTTGATGCAGGACGGTAAGGTGATTGCCTACGCATCTAGACGGTAGAAGATGCACGATAAGAATTAACCAGTGCACGATCTTGAGTTAGATGCCATTGTTCATGCCTTGAAGATTTGGCGGCATTATTTGTATGGAGGGCAGTGTGAGATTTTCACTGATCATCGTAGTTTGCAGTATCTGCTGAGGCAGAAGGACTTGAATTTGCGTCAGAGGAGGTGGTTGGAGCTTCTCAAGTATTATAACCTCACTATCTTATATCATCCGGGGAAGGCCAATGTAGTGGCCGATGCCCTGAGTCACAGAGCAGAGACATTGGGGAGTCTAGCCTATCTTCTAGTAGCAGAGCGGCCATTAGCCCTTGATGTTCAGGCCTTAGCGGGATGGTTGGTGAGATTAAATCTATCAGAGCCCCCGCGGGTGTTGGCTTGTGTAGCCTCCAGGTCTTCTCTTTACGATCAGATTAGAGCACGCCAGTATGATGATCCACATTTGCTTGTTCTTCAGGACAGGGTCCGTCACGGTGATTCCAAGGATGTGGTTATTGGTGATGATGGGTTCATGAGGATACAGGGCTGGATTTGCGTGCCCAATGTAGATGGGCTTCGAGATTTGATTCTAGCAGAGGCCCATTGTTCGCGGTATTCCATCCATCCTGGTGCCGCAAAGATGTATCAGGATTTGAGGAAACATTAATGGTGGAGGAGGATGAAGAAAGATATTGTGGAGTTTTTGGCTCGGTGTCTCAACTGTCAGCAGGTCAAGTATGAGCACCAGATACCAGGTGGGTTGCTTTAAAGATTTGATATTCCGGAGTGGAAGTGGGAGCGATCACCATGGACTTCGTAGTTGGACTCCCACTGACTTCGAGGAGGTTTGATGCTATTTGGCTTATTGTGGATCGGTTAGCCAAGTCCGTGCACTTCATTCTTGTTGGTACTACTTATTCTTCGGAGAGGTTAGCTGAGATTTATATCAGGGAGATTGTCCGATTGCATGGGGTTCCAGTTTCTATCATTTCCGACAGAGGTACTCAGTTCACATATCAATTTTTGAGAGCCGTGCAGAGAGAGTTGGGTACTCAGGTTTAGTTGAGCACAACGTTTCATCCTCAGACCGACGGGCAGACGGAGCGTACCATTCAGATTTTAGAGGATATGTTGCATGACTTTGGTGGTTCATGGGACCAGTTTCTTCTACTAGAGGAGTTTGCATATAATAACAGATATCAGTCGAGTATCCAGGTAGCTTCGTATGAGGCTTTATATAGTAGGAGGTGCAGATATCCGGTTGGTTGGTTTGAGCCGGGCGATGCTAGGCTATTGGGCACATAATTGGTTCAGGATGCATTAGGTAAGGCAAAGTTGATTCAGGAGCGGCTTCGCACGGTGCAGTCTAGGTAGAAGAGTTATGCGTACCGAAAGGTCTGAGATGTGTCTTTGATGTTTGGGGATAAGGTGTTGCTGAAGGTGTCGCCCATGAAGGGTGTTATGTGATTTGGAAAGAGGGGGAAGCTGAGTCCCAGGTTCATTGAGCCATTTGAGGTGTTGCAGAGGGTTGGGGAGGTGGCTTATAGGCTTGCTATGCCTCCCAGTTTATCGAGTATTCATCCGGTGTTCTATGTTTCGATGCTCTGGAAGTATGTTAGTGACACGTCTCATGTTTTGAACTTCAGCACGGTTCAGCTCGAGGGTGATATGTCATATGAGGTAGAGCTAGTGGTTATTCTGGGTCGACAGGTCAGGAAGCTGAGGTCTAAGGATATAGTTTCAGTGAAGGTTCAGTGGAGAGGGCAGCCGGTGAAGGATGCCACCTGGGAGACCGAGCAGGAGATGCGGGACATATATCCTCACTTATTTAAGACTCCTGGTATGTTTCTAGACTCGTTCGAGGACGAACGTTTGTTTAAGAGGGGGAGGATGTAACGACCCGGCCGGTCGTTCCGTGAGATTTACCCTGTTACCCCCATTTCTGCGTTTATCATATATTGCTAGCCTATTTTTGTTGTGTTGGGTCAGTTGGTTTTGGTCCGGAGTGGTTATGGTGAGAATTAAGGCATTTAGTCTCTTAAAGTAGCCTAATAGTTGAAAAAGTCAACTGAGAGTTGACTTATTGGTGAACGACCTCGGAATACGGATTTTATGGCTCGGATAGCTTCGTTAGGTGATTTGGGACTTAGGAGTGTTTTCAGAATGAAGTTTTGATGTCCGTTGTGGAAATAGTCCTGAATTGGCGAAAGTTAGTTTTTGGCGATTTTTGGTCGGCAGTGGAAAATAGGCTATCGCGGTCGGAATGGAATTCCGAAAGTTGGAACAGGTCCGTAATGTCATTTTGAGTATTTTTTTCAAAATTTCAGGTCAATCGGAGGTGTTTTGGTTGGTTTCGACGTAGTTTGAAAAATTTGGAAGTTTCAAAGTTGATAGGCTTGAATTTGATGTAATTTTGGTGTTTTCGTGTTGATTTTGGCGTTTCGAAGGCTCGACTAAGTTGGAATAATACTATGACGTGTGTTGGTATGTTTGGTTGGGGCCCCGAGGGGCTCAGGATTGGTTTTGGATTGTTGGCGGGGTATTGGACTTGGAAATTTGCAGCAATTAGCTGCTGGTGTAAGTTTCTGGTGTTGGCTGCACCTGCGGATGGGTAGCCGCAGGTGCGAAAGGTCATGCGCAAGTGCGGAAGGAGGCTAGTCAAGGGGAAAACCGCAAGTGCAAAGAGATGGCGGCACCTGCGAAGTCGAGTAGCCCAAGTGCGAGAATTTGCCCGTTAGTGGGATTGCGCAGGTGCGCACCTGGGACTGTAGGTCCGATTAAGTGTCCGCAGGTGCGGAATTTCCTGGCAGAACAATATAAAAAGGGGCCTCCGTGAAATTTTATTCATTCCACCATTTTTGCATGCGGTTGGAGCTCTTTTGAAGGCAAATTGAAGAGGAAATTCATGGTTTTTCAGTGGAGGTAAGTTCCCGGGTTATTAAAGTCGTTACTATGCTATTTTGTTCGGATTAGGCTTGTAAATTGAAGGATTAAAGTAGGTAAAGGATGGGAAGAATGGGTGGAGGATTGGAAAATTCTTTTGGCAATTTGGGTAAGCAATTGCGGTCCGTGTGTGATGTTTTTGGTATGTGTAGAATTGTGGAAGGACGAGGATTCTAGTGATGTAAATTTTATCGAACTCCGAGACGTGGGCCCGGGGCTCGGGTTTGGCTGAATTTCGAGATTCTTGTATAATTTAATAGTTTTCGATTGGGTTGTGTTCCTTTAGCATATATTAATGATGTTAAACTGGTTTTGGCTAGATTCGGAGCAATTGGGAGCCAATTTTAGGGGCAAGAGCATAGCGGACTAGTGTTGTAGCCTGGTAGAGGTAAGTAATGGTTATAAATCTTCTCCTGAGGGTATGAAAACCCGGACTACATATTTCTCACTGATTTTAGAATGGCACACATGTCGGATGACGAGTATGTGGCGCGCACTGATTTTTGGATTGGACTAGGTCCTCTCCGCAGACGACTAATGAGTTTCATATTTTACTCAAAACCTGATGTTAAATTATCTAAAGATACGTGCCGATCTGTTTAGACCACTTGGGGGCTTTTTACTGATGTTTTCCTCACTATTTACTGATGATTTCACTCAGCCACATTGTGCTTACTATTTTCGAAACTCATCCTGATTTACACTACTTTGAGATTTAAAAATGATGTTTTGGGTTGAGTACCCTGTTTTACTGATTTGCCCGAGGGGCTTTTTTTTTGAGTGGTTTTGCTGAGTGAGGCCGAGTGCCTGATTATGAGGATATGATATGCCACGAGGTGGCTTGATATTAGTGCTTGGGCTGAAGGAGCCCCTCCGGAGTCTGCACACACCCCTAGTGAGCGCACAAAGTGCCGAGTGACGAGTGATTGGGAGGCATGAGTGACTGTCAGGCGCTGAGTGACTGTGAGGTGCTGAGTGACTGTGATATGTTGAGTGACTGATTATGAGTGACTGTGAGGCATGCCCGAGGAGCTGATTATGATACATGTTTTTCCCAAGGGGCTACCTATGATTTTTACTACTTTCACTCTGGACTTATGAAATATGTTTTTCCCGAGGGGTCTCTATATGATTCATTTCATTTTCATACTAAATCTTTCGGTTTTGAAGTTATAAAAAATATGCATTCTTCAAAGGACTTTTCTGAAGTGGGTCTTAAGGTATGATGACTTCATATATATCTATGTTTATACTGTTGGAAAGAAAGGTTGTGCATATTGTGAATTGATGACATTGATTTCTATGTGATTTCTTGCCACTTAGACTTGATTTATTTTCATTACTACTGAGTTGGCATACTAACATTACTCCCTGCACCCCTGTGTGCAGATTCAGGTGCAGATATCGAGCATTAGCTATCTTTTCCATGCGGAGCCAGAGTACGAGATATAGAGGTAGTTGTTCAGCGTCCGCAACAATCTCTTCTTTCCTTTCTTGTTGTATCCAACTATTTATTCGGAGGTTTTGCATTATAATAGCATACCTTTGGCTTATTTTTCTTAGATGCTCATGACATGTTGGCTCCGGGTTTTGGGGTTGGTGGCACTGTTATGTGGCCTAATATATTTAGTAAACTCTGTATATTTTATGACATGCTTGAAGTTTGATTGGGATTTTGAGAGAAATTGTGAACATATGATTATTGGCCAGCCTAGTTCCACGATAGGCGCCATCACGACCGGTTTAGGATTTGGGGTCGTGACAGGAATGGTATTTCAGGAGATCCCCTTATATTTATTTTTACTTTGGGACTACAGAACAGTATTCTGGGTGATCCCCCTGTCTTGCATATTTACTTTAGGACTATGGAACGGTATTCCGGGAGATCCCCCCTGCACATTTATGTTTGGGACTATGAGATGGTATATCGGGAGATCCCCCTGTTGAACTATTATGTTTTGAGTTGTGTTTTTCCATGAGTTGTTCATTGTTACATTTCAGTCTTAATTACTGTGATATCTCCTTACCTTGCTTCATTATATATAGCTTCTAGTAGGGCCCTGACCTGACCTCGTCACTACTCGACCGAGGTTAGTTTTGACACTTACTGGGTACCATTGTGATGTAATCACGCCCTTCCTGCACATGTTTTCATGTGCAGATCCAGGTACCTCTCGTCCGCCTCATTATTAGTGCAGCCGCAACAACCTACTGGAGACTTCAAGGTATATCTTCACGCGCCCGCATATGCTTGGAGTCACCCTCTATCCCTTATACTTTTTTTTTCCTCATTTCATCTCTTGGACACTATGTATAGCAGACAGTTAGATAGTTTCTCTTAGAGTTTGTGACTCGCGATTCTGGGTTTTGGGAAGTATTGTGTATAATCGCATACTGGTTTTACATGTATATGCCGAGTGGCAGTTACCATTATATAGTCATTATTGAAGCTTGGTTGTTCCTTTATTTTTCTTTATTTATGTTATTTCAATGTTAATAGGCTTACCTAGTCATAGCGACTAGATGCTGTCACAACGTGATTCAGAGCGGAAAAATGTGTCGTGACAGGAAACCTTGGCTAATGGGATCAATATATACATGGTCGTGATGTACACACACTAAATAGTCTCTAGATTTGTAGAGAATGACGAGATAACACACAAAGAGCATGAAGATCATGGAAAGAATCCATGTTTGTGATGGATTTGGAGAGTTTTAGGAAGGCGGCTAAGGTTGTTGCGGAGAGGAGATGAGAGTATACAGGGGCGACGTCTCAAGGGTAATGGGGGTTAGGGTTTCTGGGTTGGATAATTAAAGGGGTGGATTGATTGTGGGTCGTTGATCTCTTAAGATCAACGACTAGGATTAAAAAGGGGATGGGGCGGGTCGTTTGGAACGGGTCACGAACGGGTTTATTAAAGGGGTGTTTGGTTTGGGATTCTGATGAGTGAAGTGGAGTGGGACAAATATTTAGGCCTAATTTGGTACAGAAATAGCCTTGTAGTGGGTTATAAAATAAATACGCGAAATTATTTTAAAAATAATTCACAAAAGAAATTAATAAATAATAAAAATATCACTTATGCAGTAAAATGATTTAGAATACTATCTTGGCATTATAAAAATATAAAAAAAAATGCATTTTAGCACAAATAATACAATAAAATGTAATTATGCATAGAATATAGGCTATTCTTTGCAAAATTATGTAAATAGCTTAAAAATATAAACATAATAATATAAAATAAAGTAAAATATTATGAAGCATATATATGGATGTAGAATAATAATCTGGATGATTGAGTCATTATAAAAATAATTTAAAGGATAATTTATAAATATTGAATGGTTTAAATGCATAAAAAGTTGATTTTGAAGTTTTATAATTATAAAACATTATGGAAAAATGTTTGCATAAGTCATGTAAATTAAATAATAATGCAAAATGATATTTTGAAAGTATGTATATTATGTGAAAAATATATGAGGGAAAAATTGGGTATCAACAAGTGGTATATTGATAGAGGTCTAATGGGGGGCCTCAGGTGTGTTTCTGATGGGCTATGGGCGATTCTTCATGCTTTAGAGTTGTTGGTTTCTGGTGTGGCTATTCCGCATTCTCATAGAGTGGGAGATAGAAAGGGCATCAAGAATTTATTCTCCACTTTCGCATCACCGGGTCCGCGATCGCGTATTAGGAGGTCACTATGTTTCTTGTTCGCATCTGTTTGTTCCCTTCTGCATAGGGTTATTTTGGCAGACTTCATTTTTGTGCTTCGCGATTGCGTGTAATGTTCCGCAATTGCAATGTGTTATAACTGGGCAGAGTATAAAAAGTATTCTAATTCGAGAGTTTGCCATTTTCACCATATTTTGAGTTGTAGACCTCGGATTTAAGCGATTCTTCATGGGTTTTTCAAGCAAATCAATGGGGCATGTGTTCTTCACCCGGAATTCATTATGTTTCATCATTCCATCTTTATTTTTATCATTAAATTAGTGGTTTGAGTTGAGGAAAATGGGGAATTTTTTTAAAATCTTTTAGAATGTAAAATGACGATTTGAAGGACGAATGATGTTGGAATTTGGTAATTCTTGTATGGTAGGACTCGTTATCGAATGAGTGTTCGGGTTTTGTGAATTTTATCGGGCTAGGTGCGGGCCCGGGGTTTGACATTTGGGTTTCTTAATTTTTGTTAAAGATTGAAGCTTTATTATCCAGAATAGTTTCCTATGAGTTTTATTTATGATTTGGAGTTAATTTTGTTAGATTTGAGCTGTCCGGAGGGTGTTTAACTCGAGAAGGTCATTTTAGAGTATCGGTCTAGCTTTTTTGAGGTAAGTATCTTGCCTAGCTTTGTCTGGGGAAACTACCCCTTAGGATTTGAGTCTTTCGTGCTAATTTGTGTCGTGCGAAGGTAGTGTACGCGAGGTGACGAGTACGTGTTCGAGCTTATTTGTAAAAAATTGATCGTTTAGGGCTCTTAGGTTCTTATGTCCATTAAATATGAAGTGTTTTGTCATGTTAAATCCTCCATTTACTAAATTCACCCATACACGTTTTAATTGGAATTAATTGCTTCATGTTCTACCTTTATTGCCGATTAAACTCTTATGTGCCTTAACTGAAGTTGTTGCCCCTTTTTATCTTCATGGTATCCTTTCCGTAATTGCTAACCTTAATTGAAATCATTATTATCTCTTCCGTAATTTCTTAGCCTTAATTAAAGTTTGTTATCCCTTTCATTGTTGACATATTATTATTTTTGGTCATTGATTCGTGCTATCTCTCTTGTTATCGAATTTCAGTTTCGTGGAATCATTGTTACACATTACCTCTCCCTAGTTGAACTATTCTTGGTGAAACTATTATTTCCTTGTTGTGTCTTTCTTTGTGAGTTCGTTCCTTCGTTTCTTTGTGTTATGAAGTTCTTGTGTTGATTTACTTGCCATATTCTCTTGTTATTATTGTTGTTGTTGTTGTTGTTGTTGTTGTTGTTGTTATTGTCGAATCCAGTGTTGTTGAGCCGAGGTCTATGTGTGGTTGTGATATTGAAACTATTTTGAGGAAATTTTGTGGCATGTGGGTACATATTTTGAAAGTCATTTATTTGAGTTGTTATGTTTTTGGCATACATGTTTTGTTGAGAGAATTGTTATGTTGGTTGCACGAGGTTTCCGCAGTGCGGTTTTTGTGTGTGTGTTTTCACGAGGTTTATATTGTGTTGTTGCTATTGTGTTTTCACGAGAATTTTGCCGGGCGGTTGTTAATTTTTTGCACGACGTTTGTGCCGTGCTATTGTTATTATTGATACGCATGCGGTGGTATAAGGTGTGGGTGTTGAAACGCATGTGGTGAAATAAGATGGGCTTGAAACACATGGATAGTAGGGAAACTTCAAGAAGCCATGCAGTGTGATAAGGAGGGCTCTTGTTGTCATTTCTCCTTTTCTTTGCACATGTCTTTAATTGTTGGTTTCCTTAGCACACTACTAATTGTTTTCCTCAATGAAACATTTTTTTCTCAGTTTTGATGTAGCTAATGTTGTTGGTGTTGGTCGCTGCTTCAAACTTCATAGCTTCGTTTATTACACTGAACAATTCTTGGTGATTGTTTCTTATGTTTCATTCATTGTCTCTACTCCTATTTGTTGACATGAATTGTGATGGAACACTTGCACAAGCACACGTAGTAAATCACCCATATCGGTTTCAAAAGGTGAATCGTGACGTCATTAACCATTATACGTACTCTTGTCTACTTGCTTTCCATGTGAGAGACGTTCTATTGGCATGTGAGTCTTCTGTGCAGATATGAGTTGTAATGTAGGCACAAGATGTCAAGTGATTAGGGTTCACAAATTGTGACCTGTGAGCTATGATTATGAGGTTCGGTACCTTGTGGAAATGCTTGAACAAATCTAGTGTGACAACAATTGTTCTTATTGAGTTGTTGCTGGTTTTTCCTTTATTTTGATTTCCACGGAACTAGACTGTGTCCAGCTTTCTCTATGACATTATTACCTGAATGCTTCCTCTTAAATATTGTTATTATTGGTGTCTCGTTCCAAGTATTGTTGGGTATTCCTTATCCTGCTTAGTCATATATTAATATTGTTTTTATCTATTAGTTCGCCTGACACTTGTTCAGGCTATTTAGTGCGGTAGGTGTCTTGACTGTCTCTTATCACTACTCCACCGAGATTAGTCTTGATACTTACTGGGTACTGCTGTGGTTTACTCATACTACGCTTCTGCATATTTTTTGTGCAGATCGAGGTGCTACGGTTGTTGTTGATTATTAGCTGGTTGGTCGAGCTGTGGAGACTCAAGGTAAACCGATCGTCGCGTTCGGAGGCCTCAGAGTCCCCTTCTGATATTTTCATTATACTGTTTAATTCTATCTCGAACAACTGCATTTCGGGATTCTTCTAGCAAACTCAGTAGAGCTTATGACTTGTACTTCCAGCTTTGGGATATTATTTCGTGTTGCAAATGTTGAGTTCATTTAGAAACATCTGGATCTGCTTATTAGTTATGTTGGTTAATTTCTGTCAATTTATTCAATAAGTGTTACGCTTACCTAGTTGTAGAAACTAGGTGCCGTCACGACATCCTACAGAGGGAAACTGAGATCGTGACAAGTTGGTATCTGAGCTTTAGATTCACAGGTGCTACGATTCATAAGCTAGTTTAGTAGAGTCTTGCGTATTGGTACGGAGATGTCTGTACTTATCTTGAAAATGCTACATCACATTTCAGACATTTTCACTTGCTTCATTCCTCTCGTGCAAGTTTATTAATCTCAGAGTTTTAACCTTTGTCATTTTATTCTATCCTAAATGGTGAGGACACGAGCTACATTTACTAACAACACTGCCCCTAGAGTCAGAATTGCTAAGGGCCGAGGCATAGGAAGAGGCAGAGACTGAGGAAGAGCATGCACTACAACTGGAGCGCCTGCCATAGGAGATGTTGAGAAGTCGCTAGTAGCTCCTGTTAGGGGATAGGTACGGAGGCACCTGTTGTGACCCCAAGACTTCAGGAGACTTTAACACAGTTCATGAGCATGTTTGGTACATTGGCTCAGGTGGGGTTGATTCCAGTTGCACCAAATACTTCATAAATCGGGAGGAGGAGCTCAGGCTCCCGCTGCCCGTACTTCAGAGCAGCGTGTCCATATCGGTGAAGTTCTAGGTATCATGCCGACAAAGCCTGTTGCTCCAGTTTAGCCCGTGGTTAGAGCAACATCATATGAGGAAAAACATCTTAAACTTGCGAGGTTCAAGAAGTATTACCCTCCTACCTTCAGCCGTTTGGCTTCAGAGGACTCCTATGGGTTCCTAGGGGGCTCTAACGTATTCTCCGCGCTATGGGTATTATGGAGACGAGTGGGGTTACTTTTACTATGTTTCAGCTTAAATGAGCTGCATATAAGTGGTGGCGAGCGTATGAGTTGGGTAGTCCGGCCGATGCAGTTTCACTTCCATGGGTTTAGTTTTCAGGGATGGTCTTGAAAGAGTTTGTTCCCCAGACCCTTCGGGATGTATGGAACATGGAGTTTTAGCAACTGTATCAGGGCACTATATCGATGTCAAAGTATGCCGTTAGATTAAGTGGTTTATCCAGACATGGACCGATTTAGTTTATCAAGTCAGAGAGCGAGTCCGCGGGTTCATTAAGGGGCTCAGTCAAGATATCTGGTTTGGCATGGTTGGAGTCAGATGTTTCATTTTAGTAGGTAGTAGAGATTGCTCGCCGATAGAGGGCATGCGGGGTCAGGAAAGAGGGAACAGAGAGGCTAAGAGGGCTCGTAGATCGGGACGATCTACTGGTCCCTATTTTGGAGGCAGGGTACAATATGGTAAAGCTTTTGTGTGTCAGCTAGTTAGGTTTGCACTTTAGGCTTCACACGATATTTTAGGTACCCATGGGTGGTCATAGGGTACCCGTACCGGATAATTTTCACAACCACGTCAGTATCGAGGTTTCTTTGAGTGTGGATATACTAGCCACATAGTGAGAAATTGTCCTAGACTCTAAACATATGTGTCACAACGGGGTTTTTAGACTATGAGTTCTGCTCCAGTTACTGATGTCCCTGAGCCGTCAGCTTGGTGTGCATGTCAAGCGAGTAGAGGGCGCCTAAGAGGGGGGGCATGGCCTGTTGACGTGTTTTCTATTGTAGGGTCGAGGCCGATGCACTACATGATGTTGTACATATATTGTTTTGACTTACTATAGAGGAGCCTCATTCGTATTTTGGTTTCGGTTCTGCTAACGGGGGAGTCATTCTATTTTATTTCACATATGGGTTAGTTTCATTATTTTGTACTCTATTTATGTGTTTACCCCTGTTGGGAGATTCAATAGTGGTATCCCGTGTCTATCGTTCTATTTTTACTCATTATTGAGAGTTATGAGACTAGAAGTGACTTTCTATTACCTATTACTGTAGGTTTTGATGTAATTTCTGAGTGATTGGTTACAATATGTGATTCAGATGTTCTACCAATGTGGGAGTTCAGTATGTATTGTCATTTTTTTGGAAAAAAAATTAATTAGGGGAAGGTTTCGGTTGGATGATGGGTATTTCACTTGTGATCCAGAGTTGACGGTGAGACCCTCGCGGTTTCATGTGATTTGATGTGTTTAAATAGGGTTGCGTGTGGCGGTGGATGTTATATCAGGCTGAGATTTTGTGATTTGTTCATATACTTTAATTCTTCCTTGTTAAATTGATTTCGCTGTATGGTACTGATAGGGAGGGTGCCTGTCAGGTTTTTTTGATAGTTCTCTTATGTGTTTCTCCCTACATATTCGGTCATATTTGTGTTGTGCTTAATAAGTTTTAACTTGCGAAGTGTGTGCCCGGTGGCGTTGGATGTGACTTGTTGATTCCAGTGAATAATTATGAGGTCTTCATTTTTATTTCATCGTTATCAGTGTTGTCAAAGTCTGAAATGAATTTCTAACAAATAAGAGGCTAATTCCCAATACTATATTTTAATATGGGAAGCTACTATGGCTAGAGTTGTTGTTTAGGGAATGTGTGTGATGTGCTACTTCGTGTAATTATACCTTTTGGGTGTAGGCATAGGTTGTTGCAGCTGGTTGAGGTTGATACCTTGTGTTGATATGGGAATCAGATCTTTTGGGAGTGATTGGATGGTGAAAAATTTGGTTCTAAGGTTACCAATATGGGTGTAAGGAATAAATTTCAGTTGAAATGGTGTAGGCATACCTATGTGGATTGGGGTAACATGGGATCACCCGCGGGTGTATGTATGGTAAGTCCACTCAATGACTTGATGACTTCGGAATGGTTCTTGGCATGTTCGAGGACGAACGTTTGTTTAAGAGGGGAAGAATGTAACGACCCAAAAAATCATTTGAGAATTAACGTACCGTTCGGTGGCTTAAGGTCTCGAGCAGCTTTGTATTATGTGTTATGACTTGCGTGTGTGGTCGAGTTTGGTTTTCAGATGATTTGGGATCAATTTGGAAGAATGATTCTTGTTTTAGAAGCTATAAAAAATAAGAGTTGACCGAAATTTGACTTTTATGTAGACGGCTTTGAAATGGCATTTTGACGATTCCAATAGCTTCATATGGTGATTTTAGACTTGGGCGTGTGTCCGGATATGGATTTGAAGGTCTGTAGGGTAATTTGAAGCATTTCGACGTAAATTGGAAAGTTGAGAGGTATGACCGAGACTTGACTTTGGTGATATCGGGGTCGGAATGAAATTCCAAGAGTTGGATTAGCTCCTTTATGTATTTTGTAACTTGCATGAGAAATTTGACGTCATTCCGGGTTGATTTGATATGTTTCGGCGCGAGTTTTTAAAGTTGGAAGATTTGGAAATTTATGAGTTTGATTCGAGGTGCGGTTTGTAGTTTTGGCATTGTTTGATTTGATTTGAGGACTGGAATAAGTTCGTACCGTGTTTTAGGATGTGTTCACATATTTGGTGGAGGTCCCGGGGGCCTCAAGTGTGTTTTGGATGGGCTACGTGCTATTTCTTCATGCTTTAGAGTTGCAGGTTTCTGGTGTAGCCGTTGCTCTTCACGATCGCGAAGATGAAGCTGCGATCGCGAAGTTATTCTAGGAACTCTGTGTTTTTGTTCATTGCGTTCCGGACATTTGGCAAGAAATCGCATAAGGTCTAGTTGGTTTATGTCCGCGTTCGTGATTCTTATTCCGCGTTCGTATAAAGTGGGAGCTGGAAAGGACATAAGGAATTTTTTCTATTCTTTCGCATCATCGGGTCTGCGATCGCGTATTAGGAGGTCACCATGTTTCACATTTGCATCTATTTGTTCGTTTTCTCGTAGGGTTATTTTGGGAGACTTCATTATGTGCTTTGCAATCGCGTATATTTTTTCCGCGATTGCCATGTGTTATAACTGGGTAGAATATAAAAAGTACTCTAATTCGAGGGTTAGCCATATTCACCATATTTTGAGTTGTAGACATTTGAGCGATTATTCGTGGGTTTTTCAAGCAAATCATTAGGGTAAGTGTTCTTCACGCGGAATTCCATATGTTTCATGGTTTCATCTTTATTTATATCATTAAATTAGTTGTTTGTGTTGAGGAAAATGGGAATTTTATAAAAATCTTTTAAAATGTAAAATGACGATTTGAAAGACGAATTGGTTTCGTAATGGGGTAATTCTTGTATGGTTGGACTCATTATCGAATAGGTGTTCAAGTTTTGTGAATTTTATCGGTTTTTGTGGTGCTGGCCCGGTGTTTGACTTTTGGGTTGTTTTTAAAATTTTTGTTAAATATTGAAGCTTTATTATCCGAAATTATTTCCTATGAGTTTTATTTATGATTTGGAGTAATTTGGCTAGATTTGAGCCCTCCGGGGAGTGTGTTTTACACGAGAAGGTCATTTTAGAGTATCGGTCTAGCTTCTTTGAGTTAAGTATCTTGTCTAACTTTGTGTGGGGGAACTACCCCTTAGGAATTGAGTTTTTGGTGCTTATTTTTGTCGTGTCATAATTGACCGTTTATGGCTCTTAGATTCTTATGTACATTAAATATGAAGTTGTTTTGTCATGTTAAATCCCCCATTTAATAAAATCACCTTTACGTGTCATAATTGGAATTAATTGCTTCATGTTCTACCCTTATTGTCGATTAAACTATTATGTTTCTTAACAGATGTTGCCCCTTTTTATCGTCATGCTATTCTTACCGCAATTGCTTAACCTTAATTGAAATCATTATTATCTCTTCTGCAATTCCTTAGCCTTAATTGAAGTTTGTCATACCTTTCATTGTTGAGGTATTTTTATTTGGGGTCATTGATTCATGCTATCTCTCTTGTTGTCGAATTGCACTTTCGTGGAATCAATGTTACACGTTACCTTCTTGTTGAACTTTTCTTGTTGAGACTATTATTTCCCTGTTGTGTCTTTCTTTGTGATTTCGTTTTTCCATTTCTTTGTGTTCTAAAGTTCTTGTGTTGATCTACTTGAGGTATTCTCGTGTTTATTGTTGTTGTTACTGTTGTATTTAGTGTGGTAAAGCTGAGGTCTATGCGTGGTTGTGATATTGAAACTTTTTTGAGAAATGTTGTGGCATGTGGGCACATATTGTCAAAGTCATTTATTTCAGTTGTTATGTTTTTGGTATGCATGTTTTGTTCAGAGAATTGTTATGTTGTTTGCACGAGCTTTCTGCTGTGCGGTTGTTATTGTGTTTGCACGAGGTTTATGTTGTGCGGTTGTTATTTTGTTAACCATTATACGTACTCTTGTCTACTTTCCTTCCGTGTGAGGTATGTTCTATTGACACGTGAGTCTTCCGTGCGGATATGAGTGGTAATGTGGGCACAAGACGCCAAGTGATTAGGGTTCAAGAACTGGGACCCATGAGCTGTGATTATGAGGTTCAGTACCTCGTGGAAATTCTTGAACAAATCTGGTATGACAACGGTTGTTCTTATTGAGTTTTTGATGGTTTTTCCTCTATTTTTATTTCACCAGACCTAGAATGTGTCCATCTTACTCTATGACGTTATTACCTGACTGCTTCTTGTTACATATTATTGTTATTGGTGTCTCAATGCAAGTATTGTTTGGTATTCCTTATTGTAACACTCCATAAATTTGGACTAGGTGTAGACGTGTTAAATTAGTATGAAGATGCAATCTTGGACATATGAAGTTCTATCGGGATGATTATGGGTGAAAAGAGTTGTTCTAGAATCAAGACGAAGAGTGAGGTGTATAAGATTCAATAAAATAAATTAAGTTTATGGAAGGTCTCTTCTAGAAGGATTTCGTAACTATCAGTTGGGAATTTGGAAAAAGAATGCACGAAATTTGTAGCCCTTTGAAATATCCTTCCAATGATATATTGTGGAGCCCAAACGGATTTCTGAGCGACACATTATGTGCATTTTACCGGACAATGCGCAGTATGCGCGCCCACGTGTGCGCTCAGATGGTCTCGTGCGTGGCCGCACACTTGTGGAAGTGCTACTGCCCTGGTGCACGGCTGGGCCTTCAGTTGCATGGGTTCACACCTGGGGGTCATTTTTAAAGCCCTACTTCGTCCCCCACACCCCAAAACACAAAAACTTGCTACACAAAGGGAAGCTCTCAAGAACCTAACTGTTCAAAGGTCCCTCCACAAACCAAGGTAAGTTCTTATGGTGCTTCTAAGGTAATTTCAATTTCCCAACACTTTATTAATATGGGCAAACCCTCCAAAATATTATATATTCGATTGGGACATCATGGTTGAGAAAAGAAACCTTAGAACTCGAATTCAAGAGGATGGAACCTCAAAAAGGTAATATCTTCCACCTCTACTTGATTATAGTATTGGATTAATGATAATAGACTCTAGTTCATGAGATATGAGTTGATGGGTTTGATAGAAAAGCATGAATGATTATAGGTTTGGATTGTTGATTGTTGATTTTTTGTTAAAGGTGTTTTTTATCTTATGGGTGATGAAGAATGGTATTGATTATAACACTTGGAGATTTTAGTATTATCTAGAAGCAAAAGAATGGGTTATTGGGTGTAGAAACACCATTAATAAGGACTATGAAGTTTAATGGCTACCAAGTGTTTGATAAAAGGCCTAAGCGGCAAAAACATGAGTATTATTGCTAATCTGAATCCCACTAACTTGTATTGATATAGATTAAAGTTGAAAGGGTTGACGAATGTTGTATTATGATTAAGAGCATTAAGTTAATATGTGAGACTAACCCTCTATGTTTGGTATTGCCTTCTAATTCTCCCTACACTACATTTCTTTTATGACGTTACCAATTGCCTAAGAAGTATAGTTAACCCTAGTTCCTTGAACAGTTGCAGAACTTCTATTATCTATCTCCATAACTCATTCATGACTTTCATTCTGAATGTTGGTAGCTCAGTGTGCAATCAATATATACTTGGGTTTGATACCCATGTGTCTTAGTCAGGATTACTCAGCATGTCATAAACATTTGAAGTTTCAGTTTTCATAATCAGTTCAACAATACATGTCTCAGTCTAATCCTATTCAGTATTTCAGTATCATGTAACTCAATATGATTCAATATTTTAGCATCACGTATTGCAGTATGATTCTCAGTTTCTAGTATTTGGGCCTGAAGCCGCAGTTTCTATGCTTTATGCATATTTAGGCCTGAGGCCGTAGTTTATGTTTTATGCATGTTTGGGCCTGCGATCGTAGTTGATGTTTTATGCACTTTTGGTCCTGAGGCCATTGCTTTTGCATATATATATATATATATATATATATATATATATATATATATATATATATATATATATATATATATATATATATATATATATATATATATATATATTGAGCTTGAGGCTGTAGTTTATTAGGATAAACAGGTCGTTCATCATTCAAAAGATGGAGTATTCATATCCTTACTTACTTTGTTCAATTAAGTTATTAGTTATCACTTCGATTATCAGTTATTAGTTACCATTTCACTTATTACTTATCAATTATTAGTTCAGTTATCAGTTATCAGTTTAGTTATCAATTATCATTTCAATTATCATTTATCATTTCAGTTTATGTTTCAGTAGTTATCATCTCAATTATCAATTCTCAGTTATCAATTATGAATTCACAATTATCAGCTTATTTTCAGTTTCAACATTTGTAATTCTTTCTTTTAGTTGCTTCACATGCCAGTGCAATTCAAATGTACTGACGTCCCTTTTGCCTGGGGCCTTCATCTCACGATGGAGGTAATGATTTACAGGTTGACGATTTGGAGCACTAGGATTCTCGTACCAGATATTTGGTGCACCCCAATTCTTTCGGGGAATTATCATTACTTTAGAGTCTTTCGGTATTTACATACAGTCAATGTTTCAACAATTTATAAGAGTCTTCATAGACAGGGTAATAGTT
This sequence comes from Nicotiana paniculata, assembly GCA_005239505.1. Lineage (NCBI taxonomy): Eukaryota > Viridiplantae > Streptophyta > Magnoliopsida > Solanales > Solanaceae > Nicotiana > Nicotiana paniculata. The sequence goes on from MDKI01156128.1 coordinate 20,935, forward strand.
AGACAGAGTCACAGGCTTTTAATGTTAAGAAATGCTGGCTACAAATATACTTCAGACTTATGTTAAGGTTCCCGCACATTAATTTATATCATTCAGACTTACAATGTATGAACATGTGTTATTTTATCTTCCGCTTTCAGTATGTTATGATATCACATGTTGATTCAGCCATCCAACTGGTTCTCTTGGTCACAGTAGTCAGGCACCGTGTGCTGTGTTACGTCCAAGCCCAGGTTCGGGGCGTAACAAAGCTTGGTATTAGAGCACCAAGATCAAGTGTGCTAGGAAGTCTATGAAGCCGTGTCTAGTGGAGTTTTCTTTATATGCGTGTGCCAGCCACACATATAAACAGTTAACTACCAAGACATTCAGGATTGTCTCACTTCTTTCTACTCTAGATCGTGCCATGAACCATAGAGCAATAGTTAACCTTCTTTTCCTATCGAATTCCAAACTTATTGGATGCCCAAACGACGCGCAGGAGAAACTAAGGTTCTAGAGAGGATGATTTCCCATTGGGGTATATTTATGGAGTACAGGTTAGTAGCAAATGAGATGTGAGGTATGTTGAAAGTGGGATTCAATGGATATAAGTACATATTAGAGCATAATCTAATCTGAAAGTACAAAAGAAGTTTTCATGATTTATGGTTATCAGTTTATCTCTGTTACTAGTTATACAGTCTTTTAGATAGCAAGTTTATGGTTAGTCAGTACGCCAATATTTAGTTATAAGTTTACCAAATATCCAATTTTCAGTGTATCAAAATTTCTGGTGACTTGTGCGTATACAGTGATGCATATGGGTTCTCAAAGTAACAATGATTATAGTGAAATCTTTGCATGTTTTAGGCCCAAATTAAGATCCAAGACTCACCAGATGGTGCATGATGTGATTTATCAGATGATAGTATACTCTAAAAGACAAGTTTGTGTATGGCAGTGTATCCGTATGTCAGACCCCATGGTGTAATATGTTAAGAATTCAACCACAGCGGGCATAGAATTGATCACTATAGTTTTGGACAGAAAAGAGCCTAAGGGAAATATAGCTAAGAAGATATGATGAACGAAATGAGAACAAAGAGAAGCTTATATTGAACTTAAGGGAATGATTTAAGTTGCTCATATTTATTCAAATCAGAAGTAGAAAGTGCCACGCTAGTAAGTTACTATATAAAGCAACTATTATTGTGAGATAAAAGATATGACAATTCTCTCTTAGGATTTGTGACGAAGTATTTACCATGAATGTTTATAGTCAGGTCTGATTTTCGAAGTGTATAGAAAGTTTAGGGTTAGATATCCCGATTTTGTTTAAGCCAAATGAAATTTCCCTAAGTGTGATCCATGTACATTGTTCAAAAAAAGAAAGATAGTATGCGACCGTAGAATAGGGTCGGATGGAGAGGGATGTTATAAATAACCTTATGCTTCACTTTGGTTATATAAAGAAGAGCAAGAAAATATAATGCTAGCAAGTTCTTAGTAAAGAATAGTAAGTTTTGAGTAGATATAGTGAATTAGCAATTTCAGCAGAGCTAGTAGAGGTAAGATTTGATTCACTTAGCCAGGTTAATCTAGTGAGTGGATGAAGTTTGAAATATCGAACACGTGTTAGAACCCAGAAAGTTTAAGTTAAACCCGAAGTACAGTGACAGTGGAAAAAAATCAACTAGCAGTAAGAGTGCAAACTACAGAAGAATAGCCTTTAAGAGTTTTCGAAAAAAGGTTTCCCCAAGATTAACAGGGTGACCAGAGTTAAATCATTAAGATTGTATATGATAGTTATGAATACATTAACTTTCCATTTATGTAAGTGATTTAGTTTTTCCTAGTAAGAAGGATTGCTTAGAAGTAGGTTGGAAGATGAGTCGTCATTGACATAAAGTGCAAGGAGTTACAGAAGATAAGAGAATTTGTTCGGATTCCAACAAAAGAGAAGGATCCGCAAGTACAAGACCTTAACCTTTGGTCTAAGGTAGAGATGTGAAAATCGTCAGCAAGTATGGTTGGAGATTTGAAACCCGCATAGTTAGCATGAGATATAAAAACTATAAAATCATTCCCAATTATGTGCCACGAGGGTAGTGCCATTGCATGAGCCTTTTCAGGAAGTACCTTAAATAGATAATTATGTATGGGAAGTGTAGCTCATTATTGAGGCAGACAAGAGAACTGTGGCGAAAGAAGTTCACCGCTTTGCCAAGCTAGGAGTTCGAATTTCGGACTCCAAATATGGTGGAATTATTGTCCAGAATAGGACTTCTTCCTCCATAGTATCCAAAGTGAAGGAGAAATAGCTTGATGATACCTACTTGTCGCATCTGAAAGAGGGGATACACAAGCATGAGATGATGGAATTTGAACAATGGGAGATTATGGTACTTTGAGGTACCGAGGTAGACTATGTGTTCCAAACATAGAATGCTCAATGAGTGGATTATGTTTGAAGCCCAAAATTTCAGGTATTCTATTTATTTAAGTCCCACAAAAATGTATCATGCTCTTAAGGAGATTTATTGGTGGAACGACATGAAAAAGAACGTCACAAACTTTGTGGACATGTGTCCGAATTATCAGCAAGTGAAAGTCGAGCAGTAGAAAGCCTAGTGTTTTACCAAATAATGCACATATTCTTGAGTGGAGATGGTAAATATGGAATTTATAAGAGGATTATCTCACTCATTTTGAAATCATGATTTTATTGGGTTATTGTAGATCGACTTACCAAGTCTGCGATCTTCTTGTCAATAAAGACCATACATTCAGCAGAAGATTATGCCAAGTTGTACATTCAGGAAATAATCTGATTGCAAGTGACTCTATTGTCCAACATTTCAGATCGTGGTGCTCAGTTTAGATTGAACTCTTATAAGTCCTTTCAAAAATATTAGGCATAAGAGTAAACCTCAATATAGTTTTTCATCCTCGGAAAGATTTCCAAGAAGAGTGCACTATTCAGACACTTAAGGATATATCTTTGATTTTAAAGGTAATTAGGATGATCATATACCTCTCATTGAGTTTGCTAATAATAACACCTACCATTCTAGTATCAAGATGGAACCTTGTTAGACTTTGTGTAGGCGAAGGTGTAGACCGCCAATTGGTTGGTTCAAAGTTGGTGAAGCAAAGTTATTGGCAAAAAAATTGGTCTATCAGACTACGGAGAAATTTAAGTTGATTTAAGAGTGTTTGAAGACGACTTAGAGTCTCCAAAAGTCCTATTCGGACGTGCGACGTAGAGACCTAGAGTTTCAAGTTGATGATTGGGTGTTTCTGAAAGTTTCACCTATGAAAGGCATTATGAGATTCAGGAAGAAGGGGAAGCTTAGTCCTTGCTATATTGGGCCATATAGAATCTTGAGAAGGATCGGTCAATTAGCTTATGAGTTAGAGTTGCCCCCAGAATTTGCGGCTATACGACCAGTATTTCATATATCATGTTATAACATATAAGTTTCTAGTACTCAGATACTCGTGCCAGTTCAGTACTAGATACTCATGTCAGTTCACCATTAGATATTAATGCCAGTTCAGTACTCAGATATTCATGTAAGGTTAGTACTCAAATATTGATATAAGTTTAGTGCTCAGATATTTATGTCAGTATGGTATGCAAATATTCGTGCAAGTTCAGTATTTATATATCCATGTTAGTTCAGTATTCACTTATCCATGGCTGACCAATATTCACATATATGTTTCGTGTTATGCGTGTTATGATGCCCGGCGAGGCTTGTGTTATAATATGATAGCTGGAAAGTGTTTTGGAGAAATGTTGAAGGTAACTAACCTTTTATTATAATCTCCACGTCCTTCAAAATTCAGTCAGCTCAATATTCAGTCAATGTAGTAGTAATTCAGTTCAGTATCTCAGCAGTTCAGTAATCATTTATTCATTCAGTTTAGTATGCAAATGTTCATGAAATTTCATGTTTCCACATGACCCGTTTAAGATCCAGAGGCATCAGGACGATCATTCGAGGATGAATGATCCTAAGGGAGAGATAATGTAACGCTCCGTAAATCGTACTAGGTGTGGACATGTTAAATGAATATTAAAGTGGAATCTTGGACATATGAAGTTCAATCGGGATGAGTATTGGTGAAAAGAGTTTTTTTGGAATCAAGACGGAGAGTGAGGTGTATAGGATTCGATAAAATCAACTAATTTTATGGAAGATCTGTCTTCTAGAAGATTTTCGTAAATGTCAATTGTGAATTTGGGAAAATATAATACATGAAATATGTAACCCTTTAACAACTATATATTGTGGAGCCCGAACGGCTTTCTGAGCAAAACATTATGTGCATTTTACTGGACAATGTGCAGTATAAGCTCCCGGATGGTTTGTGCGCGACTGTGCACTTGTGGCAGGGGTTCATTTTTAAAGCCCTACTTCGTTCCCCACACCCCGAAACACAAAAACTTGCTATACAAAGAGAAGCTCTAAAGAACCTACCTCCTCAAAGGTCCCTTAACCATCCAAGGTAAGTTCTAATGGTGATTCTAAGTTAATTTCAATTTTCCAACACCTTATTAATATGGGTAAACCCTCCAAATCATTATATATTCGATTGACACATCATGGTTGAGATAAGAAACCCTAGAAACTCGAATTCAAGAGGATCAAACTTCATAAAGTTAATATCTTCCACCTCTTCTTGATTATAGTATTGGATTAATGATTATAGACTCTATTTCATGAGATATGAGTTGATGGGTTTTATAAAAAAGCATGAACTGTTATAGGTTTGGATTGTTGATTGTTGATAATTGGTTAAGGGTGTTTTTTATCTTATGAGTGATGAAGAATGGTATTGATTATAAGAATTTGAGATTTTAGTATTATCTAGGAGCAAAAGAATTGGTTGTTGGGTGTAGAAACACCATTAATAAGGGCCATGAAGCTTCATGCTTATCAGGTGTTTGATACAAGGCCTAAGTGGAGAAAACATGGGTATTATCGCTAATATGGAATCCCTTAGTATTGATATCGATTAGAGTTGAAAGGGTTGGCGAATGTTGTATTACGCTCACGAGAAAGATGTTCAGGTATGTGAGGCTAACTCTCTATGTTTGGGAATATTAATGATTCTCCCTACACTATATTTCATTTACAATTTTACTATTGCCTAAGAAGTATAGTTAAGACTAGTTCCTTGAATAGTTGCAGAACTTCTATTATCTAGCTCCTTAACTCATTCGTGACTTTCATTCTGAACGTTGGTAGCTTAGTGCGTAATCAATTGTAACATCTCGGCCGGTCGTTCCAAAAGTTTAGCCCCGTTTCCCCTATGTCTGCTTTCATTTTGTGTGGTTCAACTCTTGTGTGTTTTGTTGGGTTGGTTGGTCCGGGTTCGTAGTGGTCGTGGTGAGAAATGAGACACTTAGTCTGTTAACTTGGTTCAATAGTGGAAAAGTCAATCGGAAGTTGACTTATTGGTAAATGACCTCGGAATGTAGATTTTATGGTTCAGATAGCTTCGTTAGGTGATTTGGAACTTAGAAGTGTGTTCGGAATGTGATTTTGATGTCCGCTGTAGAATTAGGCTTGAATTGGGGAAAGTTAGTTTTTGGCGATTTCCAGTTGGCAGTGAAAAATAGGCTATCGGGGTCAAAATGAAATTCTTGAAGTTGGAGCAGGTTTTTAGTGTCATTTTGGATATGCGTGCAAATTTTTAGGTTAATCGGAAGTGTTTTGGATATTTCGGCATCTTTAGTGAAATTTAGATATTTCAAAGTTCATAGGCTTGAGTTTGATGTGATTTTGGTATTTTTGCATTGATTTTGGTGTTTCGAAGGCTCGACTAAGTTTAAACAAGGTTATGGGACTTGTTGGTACTTTTGGTTCGGGCCCGAGGGGCTCGGGATTGATTTCAGATGGTTAACGAAGGTTTGGACTTAGGAATTTGCAGCAAAGTTGCTGCTGGTGCCATTTCACTGGTGTGGTCGCACCTGCGCATGGGGAGCCGCAAGTGCGAGGACCATGCGTAGGTGCGGAGTTTGGCATCTTATGAAGGGGTCACAAGTGCGGATAGGTAGCCGCACCTGCGGAAGCGCAAGTGCAAAGAGGTAGTCACCGGTGCAGAAGATGTAGACTTAAGTCAAGTGCGCATATGCGCACCTGGGACCGCAGGTACGGGTCCGCAGGATCAAATAAGTGGCCGTAGGTGCGAGACCACTGGCTAGAGAGTATAAGAGGGTGCCTTCATGAAATTTCACGCATTCTTCACCATTTGTGGACGAATTTGGAGATTTGAGCAGTGTTTTCAGAGGAAATTGAAGGTTATCGATTGGGTAAGTTACTTGGACCTCGTCTCTTGTGTTTGTGATGATTTTTCTACTGTTAATCATGAAATGGGTAGTTAGGTCTTGAGATAAAATGGGAATTTGAGGGGTCATTGGGACTCCGATTTCAGTGTTCTTGGTATATATAGAATCATGGGAGAATGAGGATTCTCGTAGTGTTAATTTTATCGAATTTCGAGACGTGGGCCCGGGGCCGCATTTGGCCAATTTCAGGATTTGTGCCCAATTTTGATAGTTTTCGATTGGGGTTCATCTCCCTAGCATATTTTGATGTATTTGATCTGATTTGTGATGCACTCGGAGCATTTGGGAGCCGATTCGAGGGGCAAGAGCATCGCGGAGTAGATTTTGGGATGTTTTGAGGTAAGTAACGATTCTAACTCTAAACCCGAGGGTATGAAACCCAGGTATTTTATATTGTTTTAGTAAATGAGGTGACGCACATGCTAGGTGACGAGCGTGTGGCGTGCACCGATAGGTATTGTGACTTGGTCCGTCCCGTAGCGAATATGAAGCCGCGTATTTGATTTGAAACCTTACGACATCCTGTTTACAAATTTATACTTGTTTATGGGTTGTAAGCCGTGTTTGGGGCCTTGTGCTTATCTGTTTAGACCCTCAGAGGTACTTTTACACTATTCTCACACTATCCTGATAGAATAACTGTGAAATCAGTCATGTTTTTTACTTGTTGTTATTTTCACTGTTATCACACCATTTTGAAACTCTGAGAGGTATTTTGGGGTTGAGTCCGGTAAGTTGAGATTAGTTGCCCGAGTAGCTTGTGGGAATGACTAAGTGAGGCCGAGAGCCGAGCATGTGAGGATAGTTATGGATTAGGCTGCACACCGCATCAATATATATATATATATATATATATATATATATATATATATATTACATTACATATGGATCGGGTTGCACGCCGCATCAATATGCATTCTGCAACAATATACATTATATATGGATCGGGCTGCACCCCGCAATAATATATGAATTGGATCGGGATGCACGCCGCAACAGTTGTTATATGGTACCTGATGAGTGAGAGTTCTGAGTGTGAGCATTAACTTATGAGAGTAGACTCACGAGTGAGTGAGAGGCTTGCTTGAGAGGCTTTATTTGTGAGTGACACTGTGCCCGGGTGGCTGATATTTTTATGAGACTACTATTTTCACTTTTCTTTACACTGAGCCTCTTTGATAAATGTTGAATAATGTTTTATACAAGTTTAAACGGAAAAACTAGAGTTTTGTGAAATCTTTGGTAAATGTGGACTCTTGACTTGGTCTATTACCTTTACTGGTACTTAATTTTATGAAACTATAAAGTTTAAATGCTCGTCACTGCACTCAAGTTTTTAGATACTTTGGTTACTTACTGAGTTGGCGTACTCACGTTACTGCCTACACCTTGTGTGTAGATTCAGATACCGGGGTAGAGCGATAGTTGAGCTACCCCATTTGGAGCATTGTTCGGAGATTGTGAGGCAGATGCTCGGCGTCCGCAGCCTACTCTTTCTCCTTTCTACTCTGTCATTTTACTTTACATTCCCAGACTTCTTGTAGTAGAGTATTTGTATTAGATTGTATCACTTCTTAGTGGCTCATGATGGTTAACTCCAAGTTTTGGGGTTGTGTTTAGATGTTCTAAAATTTTTTATTGTTTTGAAATGCTTAAGAAACAGAATTATTATGAACAATTCAGATATTTCATGTATTAAATGGAAAATCATTATATTATTTTCAGTGAATTGGCTAGCCTAGTATCACGATAGGCGCCATCACGTCCAATTTAGGTTTGGGCTCGTGACAAGTTGGTATCATAACCCTAGGTTACATATGACTCACCGGTCATAAACATGTTTAGTAGAGTCTTGCGGATCGGTACGGAGACGTCTGTACTTATCTTCGAGATGCTGCAGAATCCTTAGGAAAATCTCACATTCTTGAATTCTTGTCGTGTGAATCCTTTGTATTCAGCCAAGAGCGTAACTCTTGAATTCCTTCCATGTATTCGAACGCGCACGAGAGCGCTTGGTATCAGCTGTGCATCGATGGCTTGTGACTTCCACTAATGAGATGTGATTTTGGCATGTTGGTAATGGGCCAGTCTGGAGGACTTGAGGCTGGATTCATTCTGTGGCTTGAGTGCTATGATTTTGATTGTGTTTGCCGTTCATTTAAGGACTTATATGTCTATTGGTGTTCTTATTGACGGGACTTTGTGACTGGATGTCTATGTGGTGAGTATGATTTGAGAGTGAGATGTGTAGAATATTGTTTGATTGTGACAAAAAGGGATAGGCCGGATATGTAGCAAGAACTATTGAGTGTTTGACTTCTGTCTGGAGTTGGCACATGGCCTCGAGTTGTGAGTGTATTGGAAGACCTCTCATGTTGCTTAGTTGTGGAGTGAAGCGGATCTTTTTGGTTATGAGTTCCTGGTGATATCTTTTGGGCTGACCATTGCCCCAGTGGCGTTCATATATTTGATTAACGGTGTATTCCAGCCGTATTAGCACTCCTTTGTTATGGTATTCGTTGATGGCGTCCTGGCGTATACACGTAGCCAGGGGTAGCATACCTAGTATTTGAGGATGGCATTATAAGGATTCAGGGAGGAGAAGCTCTATGCAAAGTTCTCCAAGTGTGTATTTTGGCTCAATTCAGTAGCATTCTTGGACACGTGGTATCCAGTGAGGGTATCCATGTGGTCAGACGAGTGTGGATAGAGCTTCCAGAAGCTCAAGATCCCTTTAACCTCAGCTCTAGTGTTAGTTTTACCATCAACTTCAGGTTCGTATACCGCGTATCTTGATGCCTCGAGGTTAGGCATTGGTTGTGTTTTAATGCAGAAGGGTGTAGTGACTGCGTAATAGCTATGATCTTCAGAAATGTATAGAGAGATATCATGTTTGAGGCTAGGCCGACAGGGGTATCTCCTGCGGGTTGTCCTGGGGTCTGTGATCCCTATGTTATTATGTAGTAAGTTCTCTTCTAACAGTGTATGATATATTTTTTAATTTGAGTTTAGATCGCTTGTGGAAGTTGGCATGACTATTACAATGGTGAGTGCGAGATTTGCAGATGACTTGAGCTGTTAGACGGGTTTGTTATTATGAGCGTTGTGAGTTATTGGTTGTCTTGATCGTTAGCACTGAGCCAAGTGGGGGAGTATGTTAATGATAAGTTGATTACACGATTATATGTTGTATTGGTGTTGGTTCGAGGTATATTGGTGAATAAGTTATGACCTGCAGATGTGGGATCTGGGAATGACACGAATTATGGATATTTCTTCGATATAGGTTGTAATGTACTCTATGGGTAAATTGATTCCATGGAATGATTGAGTGCTAATTGTAAAAGGTGTAGTGTGTGCAACGTATGAATTTGCTTGTGGCTTCATGTTAGCGGATTACTTTCCTACTATGTTAGTGTGCAAATGGGTCAGGTCGATTCTGTCTAATTGGTCAGTGTAATTGAGATTTACGTTGGAGGGTGTCAAGACTTGTGGCATTTCTACCTTATCATGGGTTCTCCATATCACTATCAGGAAGGTGAAGGTAATGAATTTAAATTCGGAGGAAGTCTCGTCAGGGTAAGTATTTCTAATATGGTGCTTTTTCGGATATACGAGAGAGTATTCGGTGGCTGATGAGCCTTAGACAATATGGTTTTATGCTTGGGTCGCATGTGGTGAGTCTTGTTTGAGAATTGCGGTATTATGGCAAGGAGAAGCATCAATTCGAAGGTAAGCCAGAAGGAACTTGGATAAATAGGACAACTTGGTAGTAGGTCGGATCGGCATGGTAAGAGGTACGATTAATTCTTTGGGTGTTCACGAGGTAATGAGTTTTTACAGGTGTTTCTTAGCAATGCTCTTGGATTTTTTATGGCCTGCGTAGCTTGGTTGAGTTAGAAGGTTTCAGTCTTGACAATATGGTGTTGTACAAATGGGATTCAAATAGTTCCTTATGGTTTCTTCCACGGTTAGAGATGTATATTTTCTACTGGCGTGAGGTGCAGGTGATGTATAGTCATTTTTCTTCTAAATAGGGTCAAATAGGAAGTTCTTGACTAGTTGGGTGTGTAGTTGCTTGTGGCTCGAAAATTGATTATGAAGTTCTCATGTTTGTCATAGGATGGCATGGTGTGTGCGGTACGTCGTGTAGAGTGATATTTGCATGTGTGAGGTCACAGTTTAGTTCTAGAAGGAAGGTCGAAATTCTTAGGTAGCATTTGCAGGTTCAGATGACTAGGTAGATGATAGCACTGTTAGGTGGCTTGATGAGGGTATATATTCATGAAGAGTCAATGTGTGGAGTTTAGGATGCTTTATTGGTATTGTGATGCTCTCTTTTTGGATCGACTGTTGATATTCGAGGTTTCTTGGTAACACGGAAGAATTATAGGGGTATCCCTCGTGGAATGATTGAGTATCAGGGATGTGCTATGTATTCGAGCGGTGGAGTTGAGATCAGATATAGTAATTGGTGCGCTTCGTGACTTCGAGACTGATAGTTCTCATAAACATGTTATTTTGTGGTAGTGAACCGTGAAGATGCGGGCAAAGCTAGTCAGATGTTAGTATGTACCATGATTCAGTCATTGTGAACTTTTCAGTGAGTTATCTATCTGTTGGGGAGGGGGGTGACTGGAGTTGATTCAGGGTTATTGGTAGGCCTGCTTGAGTATGTGTTCTTCACTGGGTCGGGATTGCTGACTCCAAATTGCTATTGTTGAGGGATCTACCATTCGGTTGTCATTGAGTTTATTCATATTCTGGTGATCTATGAGTTACCCTTAGGTGTTGCGAGGAGTGGTGATTGTTAGTTAGATGCACTTATGGTGCGAATTTATTTGAGCTTTATAGCGGGATCTATGAGTTACCCTTCGGTGTTGCGAGGAGTGGTGATTGTTAGTTATATGCACTTATGGTGCGAATTTATTGGGTATTGCGAGGTTGAGACGTATTGGTTATGGTCTTTCTGATTCATATGACATGGTATCATCCGATTTCCCCGTGGTTATGGCTATGCACTTTGAGTACTTGGTGATGAATTACGCATGGTTATGGATTTTTGGCAAGGTGGCTTGAAATATTTCATGTGGACCAACATTTGGATAAGATCGTGCAGTGTAGCGGAGTTATGTAGGGGTATGACCCTTGGTATTGGATTCGTGTGTTTTTATTTTTATGATGGGTTCAAGGATTTTAGCGTGATGTTGGGATGGTAATTGTTAATGGCAGGATAGTTCTCTCGTATGAATCTTTTATATAATTTGATTATATTGGGATGTTGCTATTGAGTGCACGAGTTGCACAGGTTATGGCTTCGAGTTGTATCGATGTGTCATGTCATCAGAGTGGTCGTGTTGGATGAGGAGAGGTCATTGGAGCTAGAATGAACATTGTCATAATTGTCTACAACATAGTTGGAAGGATAAATATCGGGAGTCGACTTAGAAATCTTCTATAATTCCTTTTTGGGAAGAAGGAGCTTCATGTTTGACTGATCGGACGAATGGTTTCTAGTTTCTACGTGTTTCTTTCATCATCGGCAGTTTATGAAAGTGTTAGAGCGAGGCATTTATTGATAAGAGGTTATGTACCGGTATTGGTTGTTTTGAGCAGTTATTGTGGTTAAGAGTTATCGCTATGGGTGTTCGAGTCATGTGGTATACTATGTGATTACATCTTGGATTACAGATATGGCTTGATACAGTGTGTTCAGACCTGTTCATTTTATTGTTGTGGAATTTTGATCTTGTAAATTATTTCAGAGGTGGGAATTTTGTTCTAAGGTTTATGGGTCAGGATTGGATTTCGATATTTTAACTGTATTGTGCTATTGGACCTATATGAGATAGGGTGATGTGGGATCACCCCCGAGTATGTGCATATTCGGCTATGCGGCAGTTTGATGGTGTTGGAGAACAACTCTTGGCATGTTCTAGGACGAACGTATGTTTAAGTGGGGGAGGATGTAATGACCCGGTCGGTCGTTCCGAGAGTTTAGCCCCGTATACCCTATGTCTGATTTCATTTTGTGTGGTTCACCTCTTATGTGTTTTTTTGGGTTGGTTGGTCCGGGTTCGGAGTGGTCGTGGTGAGAAATGAGACACTTAGTCTCTTAACTTGGTTCAGTAGTGGAAAAGTCAACCGAAAGTTGACTTATTGGTAAACAACCTCGGAATGTAGATTTTATGGTTCGGATAGCTTCGTTAGGTGATTTGGGACTTAAGAGTGTGTTCGGAATGTAGTTTTGATTTCCGGTGTAGAATTAGGCTTGAATTGGTGAAAGTTAGTTTTTGGAAATTTCTAGTTGGCAGTGGAAAATATGCTATCGAGGTTGGAGTGGAATTCCGGAAGTTGGAGTAGGTTCGTAGTGTCATTTTGAATATAGGTGTAAATTTTCATGTCAATCGGAATTTTTTGGATGGTTTCGTCATCTTTAGTGAAATTTAGAAATTTCAAAGTTCATAGGCTTGAATTTGATGTGATTTTGGTGTTTTTGCGTTGTTTTTGGTGTTTCAAAGGCTCGAATAAGATTAAATAAGGTTATGGGACTTGTTGGTCCTTTTTGTTGGGGCCCAAGGGGCTCGGGATTATTGGAAGGTTAACGGAGGTTTGGACTTAGAAATCCGCATATCCCTTTGACCTCAGCTCTAGTGTTGGTTCTACCATAAGCTTCAGGTTATACCGCGTATCTCGATGCCTCGAGGTTATGCGTTGGTTGTGTTTTCATGCAGAAGGATGTAGTGACTGCGTAATAGCTATGATCTTTGGAAGTGTATAGAGAGATGTCATGTTTGAGGCTAAGCCGTCAGGGGTATCTCTTGCGGGTTGTCTTGGGATGTGTGATCCCTATGTTTTTCTGTTGTAAGTTTTCTTCTACTAGGAAATGATATATGTTGTAATTAGAGTTTAGATCGCTTGTGGAAGTTGGCATGACTATTACAATGGTGAATGCGAGATTTACAGATTATTTGAGCTGTTAGACGGGCTGTGTTATTGTGGGTGTTGTGAGTTATTGGTTGTCTTGGTCGTTGGCTTTGAGACAAGTGGGGGAGTCTGTTAATGATAAGTTGATTACACGATTATGTGTTGTATTGGTTTCGGTTCGAGGTATATTGGTGAATCAGTTATGGCCTGCATATATGGGCCTGGGAATGGCACGAGTAATGGAAATTTCTTCGATATAGGTTGTAATGTACTCTATGGGTAAATGGATTCTATGGAGTGATTGAGTGGTAATTGTAAAAGGTGTAGTGTGTGCAATGGATGAATTTGCTTGTGGCTTCAAGTGAGTGGATTACTTTCTTAGTATGTTAGTGTGCAAACGGGTCAGGTCGATTATGTCTAATTGGTCAGTGTAATTAAGATTTACCTTGGAGGGTGCATTTCTACCTTATCCTGGGTTCTGCATATCAGTATCAAGAAGGTGAAGGTAATGACTTTAAATTCGCAGGAAGTCTCTATAACGACCCGGCCGGTCGTTCCGTGAGATTAGCCCCATTTCCCTCGTTTCTGCTTTATCATATGTTTCTTAGCCTATTTATGTTGTGTTGGGTCGGTTGGTTCGGGTTCGGATTGGTCGTAGTGAGAACTGAGACAATAGTTGAAAAAGTCAACTAGGAGTTGACTTATAGTTAAACGACATCGGAATGCGGATTTTATGGCTCATATGGTTTCGTTAGGTGATTTGGTACTTAGGAGTGTGTTGGAAATGAAGTTTTGATCCCCGGTGTAGAATTAGGCGTGAATTGGCGAAAGTTAGTTTTTTGCAATTTCCGGTCGGCAGTGGAAAATAGGCTATCGGGGTCGGAGTGGAATTCCAGAAGTTGGAGTAGGTTCGTAATGTCATTTTGGATATGTGTGCAAAATTTCAGGTCAATCGGATGTGGTTTGGTTGGTTTCGACATCTTTGGCGAAATCTAAAAGTTTCAAAGTTCATAGGCTTGAATTTGATGTATTTTTTGTGTTTCCGTGTCGTTTTTGGTGTTTCGAAGGCTCGACTAAGTTTGAATGATGTTTCGAGGTGTGAGGTAGGATTGGTTGAGGTCCCGGGGGCCTGGGGTGTATTTCGGATGCTCAAACGGGCACTTTTTGGCCTTACTGAGTCTGCTGTTTTCTAGTGTTTTAGCAGCAGTGATTTCTTCATTGCGATCGCGTAGATTCATCCGCGATCACGTAGAGTAAAATAGTGGGACAGGAATTTTATTTTATGTTATCCCGTTGTTAGGATTGCGATCTCATAGGTTGGGCGGGTGAAGCAGTGCGAGCGTGTACTTTGGTGCGATCGCATAGAGGTTCTGAGGCGCATGTGGGGGATGGAGATTTGTGCTATACGATCACGTGTGTTGGTATGCGATCACGTAGAGTGTTCTAGGCTGTGCATCTTGATCGCGTGGCTGGACTCGCGATCGCACTAAAGGGATTATAAGTGCTGGGCAGAATGTTTTAAATAGCTATTCTTACGAAGTTTTGTCTATTTTCCTCTGTTGACAAGCGGGTTTAGAGCTATTTGAGAGGGTTTGAAGAAGAAATCAAAGGGGCTCACTTGGAGGTAAGGTTTTCAACTTCATAACTTGTTTCTATGTCATTTTCTAAGTAATTAAACCGGAAAATTGTTGAATTTAAACAAAAAATTTGGGGAAGTTAAGTGCATGGAATTGGAATTTTCTTTTGGGGATTTGAGTGGGCAATTGTGGTTCGATTTTTGTGTTCTTGGTATGTATAGAATCGTGGGAGGACGAGGATTCTAGTGATGTAAATTTTATCAAATTCCGAGACGTGGTCCCGGGGCTCGGGTTTGGCCGAATTTCGAGAATTATGTCTAAATTGATAGTTTTCGATTTGATTTTGTTCCTTTAGCGTATATTGATTATGTTAATCTAGTTTTGGTTAGATTCGGAGCAATCGGAAGCCAATTTGAGGGTCAAGAGCATCGCAGATTACTATTGTGGCCTAGTAAAGGTAAGTAATGGTTATAAATCTTGTCCTGAGGGTATGAAACCCCGGACTTCATATTTCTCACTATTTTTGGAATGGCGCGCATGTCGGATGACGAGTATGTGGCGCGCAATGATTTTTGGATTGGACTTGGTCCTCTCCGTGGAAACTATTAAGTTGCGTATTTTACTCCAAATCATATGTTAAATTGTGTTCTAAAGATTATTGCTATATTTGGGCTATAAGCAATGTTTGGGGCCTCGTGCCGACTGTTTAGACCCCTTGAGGGCTTTTTACTACTATTTCCTCATTGTTAATTTATGATTTACACTCAATCATATTTTGGTTAACTGTTTTTTAAACTCAGCCTTATTGACACTATTTTTGAGATATAAAATGATGTTTTGGGTCGAGTACCCCATTTTACTGATACGCCCGAGGGGCTTTTGAGAGGTTCTGACTGAGTGAGGCCGAGGGCCTAATTGTGAGGATATGATACGCCACGAGGTGGCTTGATATTAGCGCTTGGGCTGAAGGAGACCCTATGGTTTCTGTACACACCCCCAGTGAGCGCAGGTACCTACTGAGTGCGAGTGCTGAGTGCAAAGTGCCGAGTGACGAGTGATTGGAGGAATTAGTGACAGTGAGGTTTCCCAAGGGAATGATACTGAGTGGTTGTGAGGTGCTGAGTCATGTTCTGCCCGAGGAGCGATTTATGATTCATATTTTTGCCCGAGGGGCTACTTATGATTTATTTCATTTTACACTAAAATCCTTCGGTTATTTTTATTTCTGAAATTGCTGGAAAACACATTTTTCGAAGGATTTTCTGAAGTTGGCTTTTAAGGCATGTTGATTTCATATATCTTTGTATATACTGTTGGAAATAAAGGATGTGCATATTTTGAAATGATGATATTGATTTTTATGTGTTTCTTGCCGCTTAGACTTGATTTATTTTCATTACTACTGCGTCGGCGTACTCACATTACTCCCTGCACCCCTGTGTGCAGATACATGTGCTGGTACTAAGCGTTAGGCATATATTCCGTGCGGAGCCGGAGTTCGGGATATAGAGGTAGTTGTTAAGCGTCCGCAACATCTTTGTTTCCCTTCTTATGTTGTGTCTAGTTATTCGTTCAGAGGTTTTGTATTATAATAGTATACCTTTTGGCATATTTCTTAGATGCTCATGACATGTTGACTCCATATTTTTGGGATGCTTTAGATTGTTTAGCCGTTTATTTTTCCTAATGGATTCAATAGTTCTATATACTTTATGAAATATTTGAAAATGGTTGGGATTTTAGAAAGAAACTGTAATTATGTGATAATTGGCTAGCCCAGTTCCACGATAGGCGCCATCACGGCCGATTTAGGATTTGGGGTCGTGACAAGTTGGTACCAGAGTAGGTTACACAGGACTCAACGGTCATGAGCAGGTTTAGTAGAGTCTTGCGGATCAGTATGGAGACGTCTGTACTTATCTTCGAGAGGCTGCGGAACCCTTAGGAACAATATCATTTTTCTTGAATTCTGTCGTGCCATTTTGTTGATTCTGGAAATCTAAACTTCTGTTGTTTCCTTCTCTCACAGATGGTAAGGACTCGCGCTACCGATCAGGATGATCAGCCACTAGCTAGACCAGCGAGGGGTCGAGGCCGTGGTGCAGGTAGGGGGAGCCAGCGCAGCATCCAGGGTAGTGCCAGTTAATCCCCCTACTGTTCAGGATCAGATTCTCGCCGTAGATGCTCTAGCGGGACCGGCTCAAGCACTGGCAGTGCCTACTGTTATTCTGGGTCTTTAGGTGACCTTGGCTCAGATCTTGACTGTGTGTACCACCCTTGCTCAGGCAGTTGCCGCTACTTCTTAGGCCGAGGGAGGCAGTCAGACTCTAGTTGCCCGGACACCTGAGCAGGCTTCTCAGAGCCAGCAGAGACCGGGAGCGGTTCCAACCCAGTCAATTGCTCCAGTTTGGGACTTCGTGGTCACAACTATGCCAGAGGACGAGCAGCATGGACTGGAGAGGTTTTATAGACTACAGCCTCCGACATTTAGTGGTTTTGAGAGCGAGGATGCCCAGGGTTTTCTGGATAAGGGTCAGAGGATGCTGCGTACTGTTGGGATTTTGGAGACCAGTGGGGTCTCATTTGCTACTTTTCAGTTTTCTAGTGTTGCTTTCACTTGGTGGGAGTCTTTTGAGAGGCGTAGGCATATTGGTTCAGCACCCCTCACCTGGAAGCAGTTCTCCGCTATCGTTTTGGAGATGTATGTACCCCAGTCTCATAGGGAGGAGCAGCGTAGGCTTTTTAAGCAGCTGCGTCAGGGGGAGCTATCAGTGACGTTGTACGAGATGTAGTTTTCGAAGTTGGATTGTCATGCCACCGAGTGGGTCCTACTTATAGGGAGACTATTAGGACGTTTGTGGATGGCATCACTTATCAGCTCCGCCTATTTATGACTCGCAAGAGAGTATCAGATGCTACATTCGAGCAGGTTGCTGATATTGCTAGAGATATTTAGTCGGTTCGCTACCAGGAGCGGGAGGAGAGGGAGGCCAAGAGGCCTCGTGGATCGGGCAGTTCTAGTGGTGCTCTTTCCAGGGGGCAGTTTCAGCATGGTAAAGGTCGTTCATTCAGGCCTCCTCGGTCAGTCCGCCCAACTTATAGTGGTGCATCTTCCGGGCATGGTCCCCGTGGTTATCAGCCAGGCCGTTATTCATTCGGTGCCCTTCCAGCCTAGAATGCAGCTCGAGCACCACCAATTCAGAGTTCCTCTATGCATGATTCTTCTAGTGGCCATTCTAGTGCCATGGGTTTCTATCAGTCCTCATCCCCAGCTCCAGCTCCAGCGAGTTTCTTCGAGTGCGGCGAGTTTGGGCACATGTGGAGGAAGTGTCCACGTCGTCCTGGTGGTTCTTCTCAACAGAGGGGCCAGCCCTCAACTTAAGCTCCAGTTACTTCACCACCTGCCCAGGAAGCCAGGGGTGGTAGTCAGTCAGCTAGAGGTTTCCCTAGAAAGGGAGGTCGAGCAGGTGGAGGTCAGGCCCGTATGTACGTATTTCTAGCTAGGCCAGATGCTATGGCCTCCAATGTAGTTATCGCAGGTATTGTCTCAGTCTGTCGCCGAGATGCTTTGGCTTTATTTGACCTTGGTTATACATATTCCTATGTTTCTTCATATTTTGCCCATATTCTGGATATGCCCCGTGATTCTTTAGTTACCTCTGTTCATGTGTCGACTCCGGTGGGCGATACTGTTGTTCTGGACCGTGTGTATCAGTCGTGTGTGATATCTATGGGGGGTATGGAGACCCGAGTGGACCTACTGTTACTAATAATGGTCGATTTTGATATGATATTGGCCATGGATTGGTTATCTCCATGTCATGTTGTTCTTGATTTTCACGCTAAGACCGTGACCCTAGCTATGCCGGGATGTCCGAGGGTTGAGTGGAGAGGTTCTTCTGAGTATATGCCTAGCAGGGTGATTTCCTACCTGAAGGCTCAGCGCATTGTTGAGAAGGGGTGTTTATCTTACCTGGATTTTGTGAGGGATGTCAGTGGTGAGACTCCCGCTATTGATTCGGTTTCTGTGGTCTGTGACTTTCCGGACATGTTTCCTGCAGACCTGCCAGGCTTGCCACCTGACAGGGACAATTATTTTGGTGTTGACATGGTGCTAGGAACCTAGCCTATTTCTATTCCACCTTATCGTATGGTACCAGCGGAGCTAAAGGAATTAATAGAGCAGCTTCGGGAACTCCTAGATAAGGGGTTCATTCGGCCTAGTGTGTCACCTTGGGGTGCATCGGTGTTGTTTGTAAAGAAGAAGGATGGGTCTATGCATATGTGTATTGATTATCGGCAGCTGAACAGATTTACGGTGAATAATCGGTATGCTTTGCCTCGTATAAATGACTCGTTTTATCAGTTGTAGGGTACTAGGGTATTTTCCAAGATTGACTTGCGTTCCGGCTATCATCAGTTGAAGATTCAGGGGCCAGACATTCCGAAGACTGCTTTCAGGACTAGATATGGTCATCAGGAGTTTCTGGTTATGTCCTTTGGGCTGACCAATGCCCCAGCAGCCTTTATGCACCTGATGCATAGTGTATTCCGACCTTATCTGGACTCTTTCATCATCGTGTTTATTGACGATATCTTGGTGTATTCCCGATCTCGGGAGGATCATGAGCGGCATTTAGGAGTTGTGCTTCAGACCTTGAGGGAGAAGAGATTGTATGCGAAATTCTCGAAGTGTGAGTTCTGGCTTCATTTAGTAGCATTCTTGGGGCACGTGGTTTCCAGTGAGGGTATTTAGGTTGACCCAAAGAAGATAGAGGCAGTGCAGAGCTATCCTAGACCGTCATCAGCTACTGAGATTCGCAGTTTCCTTGGTTTGGAAGGGTACTACCCCCGTTTTATAGAGGGACTTTCATCTATTGCAGCACCTTTGACCAAGAGAGTTGGCATTGGAGTGGTTTTGATGCAGGATGGTAGGGTGATTGCCTATGCGTCCAGACAGTTGAAGGTGCACGAGAAGAATTATCTAGTGCACGAACTTGAGCTACCAGCTATTGTTCACGCCTTGAAGATTTGGCGTCATTATTTGTATGGAGTGCATTGTGAGATTTTCACTGATCACCGTAGTTTGCAGCATCTACTTAAGCAGAAGGATCTGAATTTGCAACAGAGGAGTTGGTTGGAGCTTCTCAAGGAGTATGAACTCACTATTTTATATCATTCAGGGAAGGCCAATGTAGTGGCCGATGCCTTGAGTCGCAGAGCGGAGAGTTTGGGGAGTCTAGCCTACCTTCCAGTAGCAGAGCAGCCATTAGCGGGTCAGTAGGTGATATTGGATCTATCAGCGCCTTCGCGGGTATTGTCTTGTGTATCCTCCAGGTCTTCTCTTTATGATCAGATTAGAGCACGCCAGTATGATGACCCACACTTTCTCGTTCTTCAGGACAGGGTCCGTCGTGTTGATGCCAGGGATGTAGTTATTGGTGATGCGGACGCAGGCATATTTGTGTGACCAATGTGGATGGACTTCGAGATTTTATTCTGGCTGAGGCCCATAGTTCACGGTATTCCATCCATCCGGGTGCCGCAAAGATGTATCAGGATCTGAGGCAGCATTATTGGTGGAGGCGGATGAAGAGGGAGATTGTTGAGTTCGTGGCTCGAGTCTTAACTGTCAGCAGGTCAAGCATGAGCACCAGAGACCAGGTGGATTGCCTCAGAGATTAGATATTCCGGAGTGGAAGTGGGAGCGGATCACCATGGACTTCGTAGTTGGGCTCCCACAGACTTCGAGGAGGTTTGATGCTATATGGGTTATTGTGGATCGGCTGACCAAGTCCGCGCACTTCATTCCTGTTGGTACTACTTATTCTTCGGAGCGGTTAGCTGAGATTTATATCAGGGAGATTGTACGATTGCATGGGGTTCCAGTTTCTATCATTTCAGACAGAGGTACTCAGTTCACATCTCAGTTTTGGAGATCCGTACAGAGAGAGTTGGGTACTCAGGTCGAGTTGAGCACATCGTTTCATCCTCAAACCGATGGGTAGTTGGAGCGTACTATTCAGATTTTGGAGATATCTTGCGTGCATGTGTCATTGATTTTGGAGGTTCATGGGACCAGTTTATGCCACTCGCGGAGTTTGCATATAATAATAGTTATCAGTCGAGTATCCAGATGACTCCGTATGAGGCTTTATATGGTAGGAGGTGCAGATCTCCGGTTGGTTAGTTTGAGCCAGGCAAGGCTAGGCTATTGGGCAAAGACTTGGTTCATGATGTGTTGGATAAGGCCAAGTTGATTCAGGAGCGGCTTCGTACGGTGTAGTCTAGGTAGAAGAGTTATGCGGACCGGAAGGTCCGAGATGTGTCTTTCATGGTTGGGAGAAGGTGTCACCCATGAAGGGTGTTATGAGGTTCGGGAAGAGGGGAAAGCTGATTCCCAGGTTCATTCGGCCATTTGAGGTGCTTCAGAAGATTGGGGAGGTGGCTTATAGACTTGCCTTGCCTCCCAGCTTATCGAGTATTCATCTGGTGTTCCATGTTTCAATGCTCCAGAAGTATGTTGGTGGCACGTCTCATGTCTTGGACTTCAGCACGGTTCAGCTCGAGGGTGATATGTCATATGAGGTAGAGCCAGTGGGTATTTTAAGTCATCAGATTAGAAAGTTGAGGTCTAAGGATATAACTTCAGTGAAGGTTCAGTAGAGGGGACAGCCGGTGGAGGATGCCACCTGAGAGATCGAGCTGAAGATGCGGAGTAGATATCCACACTTATTCGAGACTCCAGGTATGTTTCTACACCCGTTCGAGGACGAACGTTTGTTTAAGAGGGGGAGGATATAACAACCCGGCCGGTCGTTCTGTGAGATTAACCCAGTTTCCCCCATTTCTGGTTTATCATATGTTGCTTAGCCTATTTATGTTATGTTGGGTCGGTTGGTTCGGGTTCGGAGTGGTCGTATTAAGAACTGAGACACTTAGTCTCTTAAATTAGGTTAATAGGTGAAAAAGTCAACTGGAAGTTCAATTATGGGTAAACAACCTCGGAATAAGGATTTTATGGCTCGGATAGCTTTGGTAGGTTAATTGGGGTCTTAGGTGTGTGTTGGAAATGATGTTTTGATGTCCGGTGTAAAATTAGGCTTGAATTGGAAAAAAGTTAGTTTTTGGCGATTTCCGGTGGGCAATGGAAAATAGGCTATCGGGGTCGGAATGGAATTCAGGTAGTTGGAGCAGGTTCGTAATGTCATTTTGGATATGTGTGCAAAATTTCAGGCCAATTGGATGTGTTTTGGTTGGTGTCGCGCTCCCCTTTTTCCCCGAGCGCTCCTTTCGGGCCCCGGTTGAAAGGGGTTTATGACATGGGTTGAGACAACTCGTTCCTTTTTGGAAAGGAATTTGCATATTTTGAAGAGTCGCCACCTAACGATTTTAACGGTGCGTTAGGGCACCTAAGAGGTTCAATTACAAATACATTACTAACCAGATATTGGGTAAGGGCTTGAAATTATCCTATGGGGAAGGTGTTAGGCACCCCTCAGGATCAACAAGTGTGGTTCCCGGCCAAATGGTTTATGTGAATTTGTACGGCTTAGAAAACAAACAAATAAAGGCTCAAATAAGATGGGATTTAAGTCTTAAGCATGCAGATGTTTGAAAACAGTAAAGAAGATTAGCTTTTGAAAGGATTACAATCTAAGCATATAAAAGGTAACATAGGTTTATAATAATGGATCACATCAATGCAATATCAGGTAATCACTCCTCGAAGAGGGGCTACACGTGGTATTAGCGCATCGGTCATCATATCCATATTCTACCCTCTCCCACCTCGTGAAAGCAACTAATTTGAGTGTTGGTCTCGACCTCTATTGCATGATGTTATCCGTCCCTTCCTATCAGTCCCGGAGGAAATTAGGACTCCTATCCTAAAGGAGGTTCTAGGCAGACCCTCTGGTTTTAAAGGTGACAATGCTAAGGCGACATATAATGAACAAGTAGAACTGCAGATAAATGGGGTAGCACATAAACAGGAAAGGGCTCAAAGACCTCCACAAAACAGTGCACATAAACAACATGCCTCATACACAATTAAGGTCCAGATTCAGATCATACGCATGATGTTTAAGTGATAATAACAAAGATAGATTTATTGCATAACTCAAAGAAGATGTCTTAATCACACTTGCCTACTGGTTTTAAGCATGCTGACAGTTGAACACTAATCACAAATGACATTTCTGGTTTTATTTTTTAAGTTGATTACCTAAGGCTTGCCTAGGTGTAGGATAACATAAAATAGTTACTCTAGGTTTTTTATAGCTAATAACATGAAATTCTAGGTGTTGAAGATGTGCAAGGACTAATTACCAGTTATTTAGAACAGGGGACTGTTTTAGATATCTGTATTTAGACTAAGTGCAGTTAAATGAGTACGATCCTATAGCATGATGCATAATAACCTAAACAGGATTTCTAAATGCACATAAAATCACAACATTATGCACCGTTTCAGGAATAGCAAGAGTACAGCTTGTTAATGTTACTTACCTAGAAACAGGATCTCTAAGTGCACGCGTGGTGAGACATGATTGCAGTTTATTTATCCTAGGACAGGACTTCTAATGAAGTTTCAGAACATGTTTACATGGAAAGAGTCACGTAATAGTAGTTTATTTTATTGTTATTATTTATCCTATAGGCAAGATTTCTAAGCGTAGATGAGAAGTTGAATACAATACACATAAATCCTGAGTACCATGATATCTAATTCATGGACACATGAACCTACACAGGATCTCTATTGCACAGATAGGGAATAAAAACCTAAGCATGGTTTCTACCTTTGTAATAGATAGGCATGCATAGTTACCACTCCCGTTTCACTATCCAGCCCCATAATTATTTACAAACTATTACAGGCCAAGGATTATGGATTACACAACCAGAAGTAAAAAATAAGAAGTTATTCTATAGGGAGCCTTCAATTTGGCTCAAATCCTCTAAACCACATTGCCATATGGTATTCATAGCCTTTTCACAGTCCGGTTGTATCAAAGTTTCCTAAGGACCTCAAGGACTCCCGGGCAACGCTCACACCCAGACTTAGTAACCAGGAGTTAAACATGTGCAGTGTGGAAATACCAACCTCAGCGTGTCAGAGTTCAGAGGGAACTCAAGGTCCCAAAGCACTGCTCACACTGAGAGGGCAGAATTTAAAGGTCTAGGAATCAAGTGAAGTGCAGGAGAAAGATTTGAAAAGGTTTTGACACAAAACAGTACTGGATTGATTCAGTAAATAAAGAAGTTTTCTGAAAAGGTTTTGATCAGTAATGAAACAACTTGAATATAATGTAAACATCTTTGGAAACAACTCACACAGGTTCAGCACATTCAAGCATAGATTTCACTCATGGGCAATGGGGATTGGGGACACATAGAAACATATTAGCATTAGAGAAGTATTAAAGTGTCACAAACTAGCATTGAGTCTGAAACAACACAGTTAGTCACAAAAAATTCATGCCAAGATCTAAACATAATCAGATTCGAGGGAGTGCTAGGAGAGGGTAGGACATAATTACACATAGGTTTAAGAAACACATGTTAAGTAAAATACAGGGCAATTATAGTATCCTAGGGATTGCATGCTGAGGCTATAAGGGAGGAGATACTCAGAACCAAACAACATAATATGTGAAACTAGTTGCAAGTAGGACAACATAACCATAAGTAAAAGGAAACCAGACGCAGGATGCATCGTAATAACTAGAGCAATATGTCGTTTTGGAGACTTTAAATATAAACTGGAAACATACCAGTTGAAGACAGCAAATACAGAATAATAGGCAAGTAGAATAACTAGTCTTGGCTTCCAGCGGACTAGCAATAGCAAACAATCGATAGAAGAATAGTAGATTATGTGTGTTTGAGCAAGAGAGAATAGAACAAGGTCTATGTTCGTGTTTTCTTAATGAAAGAGTAGTGTCTATATATAGTTTTTTGAAAACCAGTAGTGAATAAGGCAGGAAATCAAAATAAACCAGTAATTAGGGACTGAGCATCAATTAGTACACAATCAGTATAGGTATCCCTTAATTGAAGGGATTGAGTTCAAACGGCATTATCAGACAATGAATTAGGAAATGTACCATATCTAGCTTAGAGGAATATTCAAAATAGTGTGAAATTAGCATAAGTGTCCCTTAACTGAAGGAAGTGAGTTCAAACGGCTAGCAGGCAAAACAACAAATAAGGAAAGTTCCCATATGTGACATGCATATGACATATAAGGAAACAATTTCAAATCAGTACAAACATACAATAGAAGCTAGGTTCACGGACTCTAATTAAGGGAATGTGAATCAATTAACAGCAAATAAATCATGTAACAAGGTAAAAAATGGACTAAGGTCGGAAATTAATCCGTAAGGTCTCAAATCACAAGGAATCAGGGAGTAAAAAAATAGAAAAGATAGCACTGATTTATTACAATATTATGAGAATAAGCACAATAGCATATAATAGACAAAAATCAGAACCTCAAGAAGAATGGTAAGGTAAAATCATGCAAAGGTTAGGGATTCATACAGAACACAGTACGAATCGACAAAGCAACATGATATAGGCAAAAAAAGTGAATAGTCAGGAACCCTAATAGGTAAGCCTGGGGTAAAACCACAAAATCATGGAATTTTCAGGAGAAAACAGTAAACATAGTAGAACATATCATCAGAAACAACCAGAGCCCTATGATTAGAACTAAGAAAAATTAGGGTTTTCAGCAGAATAACTCGAATAGAGGATAAGGATTAAGCAAACGTTTTAAACATTGAGACTTATAGATTAATAAAAAAACTCAGGAGAAAAAGCGTTTGAAAATGGATTTAAGAACCCTAGTTTGAAGATGAAAACCCATTTTGGGAAAATCGAAAAACCTTTAAGAAGTATAGCATAGTAACTCAGGATACACCCAGATCTACCATAGATCTAAAGAATCGGGAGAGTTTTTAAACCCCAAAACATTATTGGTTTAAACCCCAAAAGTCATAGATCTTACTTGGACGGCCGGAGGTGGCCGGAGAATGGTGAGTACAGGTCCAGGGGGGGTAGGAGAGTGAACCTAGGTCTCTTGAAGACCTTAGGGATAGAAACACCGGTCGTAAAGGAACAATAGGAGGCAAGAGGGTGGTAAGGATTCCATGGCTTCCGGTGGAGAGGTGTCCGGAGAAGACGAAGGGCCTCATCAGAGGCGGAGAGGAGACTGGAAGTCTCTAGAGAGTTAGAGAGATAAAGAGAGAGAGAGAGAGTAGAGAGATAGAGAAACCGAGTGAATGAGGGGTCGGGGGGGGGGTAGTCTCCTAGGTTTAATTATGGTAAAACTAATCTGGGCCGTTGATTTAAATTGATCAACGGCTTAGATTAGTCGTAGGGTTGAGCCGGGTAGGAATTTGGTTTGGGCTGAGGTTAGTTGGGTTAGGACCAAGTTTGATTTAGGCTGGAATTTAAATAAAGAATGGATATTTGTTAAATACCCACTAAAATTAGATAAATAATTAATAAAAATAGCTAATAATCATATATAATAAAATTAAGGCTAAATAGGTGAAATTAAGGTAATTAACTAATATTTAAAATATAAAATGACTAATTATTGAATTAAAATTGCATAATAGGATTAAAAATATTATATTGCTGGGAAATATTTTGAAATTATTTATAATACAATTTGTGAATAATTATTCAATATAAAAATACTGAATAAATTAGAAAAGAATTTAATAAAGATATGAAAAATTACGGAGAAATTTCAGTTATTATAAAGAGTGTTTTTGAAGGTATATATGCAAATTTTAAAATAGTTTGAGGAAACATTGGGTATTAACAACTGCCCCTCTTTATCCGGGAATGATGGAAGAGTTTTCGGGTGTCACGACCCAAATCTCCCTCTGTTGGGTATCGTGATGGCACCTAGTCTTAAGGACTAGGTAAGCCTAACATTCATGGAATAATCAACAATAATAAATAGAAACTAATATTTTTCTGAAGCAAGTGATCATGTACACATTGTATATTCCCAAAGCCAGAAGTACAAGTCATAAGATTTAAGAATTTACACTGAAACTCCTAATAATACCACTGTTCGGAAATAAGTACAACAGTGCAAACAAAATATGAGATGGCGACTCCGAAACCGCGAACGCTGAAGCGGTTTTACCTTGATCTCCATAACAGCAACTGTGCTACTGACAATCAAACGACCGGCTATGCAAAAACCTGGAATCTGCACAAAAATGTGCAGAAGTGTAGTATGAGCACACCATAGCGGTGCGCAGTAAGTATCCAGACTAACCCCGGTGAAGTATTGACGAGGACTAGTCAAGAAACCCACTGGTCTAATAAAAATTGAACAACTATCAATATAGGAATCAGGAAAATAATGATGTACACATAAAGGCTACGCAATATAGCTAACAAGACAGTGAATTCGATAAAGAAGGAAAACAATAAGTATCAGCGGAAACCATGAAGTAACACAAAGACTGAATAGAACACATATAAATTCGGCATGTAAATATACAACACGAGCATGCAATGACTCAACAACTTCAACCATTTCTACATCAAATTCGTAGTCATCTTCACGAGGTTCCGAACCTCGGAAAAATCATCATTTAAGGTCCCAATACCCGAACCCTAACACTTGGAAACTTGCGCCCTCATTCGAGTACTAACTGCACGGACGACTCACGTGCCAATTGGGTCATTTGCACCCATACAGTAAGCACAACAAGAGTATCTATATTTGACAACAACAAGGAGTCCTGAATCCATTAATAGTACTTAACTACGTGTATGCTTGTGCATGTGTCATAACATGATTTCAACAACCAATAGACATAAGGAAAACAAAGGGGCACCAAATACATTTTCATCTCATAAATTTCCACACGAATGAACTCACACGGTAAGTGTTCCAATACACAATATCAACAACAAGGGATGCCCCCAGGCCAACACAAGTATCACAACAATCCCTGCCATAGCCCACCTTATCACGCCACGTGTGCAATATTAAAGTATATGCCTGCCTTGTTTCGCAACACGTGCATAAACATGTTCCCACCTTGTCACGTCGCATGTGCAACAGTCAATCTCGTATCCTGCCTTATCACACCGCATGTGTAATATCAATAGTAAACACGACACGGCAGAAACCTCGTGCAAATCCCCATATCAACAACCGCACCGCAGAAACCTCGTGCATCACCACAACAGGTACAACAACAACAGTGAAAACAGTTCAAGATACAATTAATACATCAACTCAAGAGCATTAAACCATAAGATAGGAAAAACTAGTTCACAAGAAATAGACATAATAAGGAGAGCTAGGAATATTACGAATCACTCAACAAGGAAAATAGTATGTAACAGCCGCACCTAATTACACGGGTGAACAACAAGGAATCAACACAAATCCGATAACTCCATATGAGGCAAGTCACAAAGGTATAGAATATCTAAACTTCTTTTAAGATTGAGCAGTTACGAGAATATTCAACAATTTCCACTTAAGGACAAGCAGCAGAGAATAATCATAACTTCATTTAAGACCAAAACAATTATAGGTTGAGGTGAAGATAATTGCAAATTTGAGATACGCAGTTAAGAAGATATAGCATGAAAGTAAAGGAAATAAAACCTTCCGATAAGTCAATTAGGAGTCAATTAGGCAATAGGAGTAAATCCAAAAGTAAAAACTTCCACATTTAAGCAAATACATATGACACTAGTAATTAGGAAATTCAATCATGCTAAGGACAATTCATACTCGGCGAATATAAGGATCTAAGATTCCTAAAGTGTGAACTTTCCACAAATAAGTCATAGCATGCGCTCGTCACCTCGCGTACATGGACTACAATCAACATAGAAGACTCAAATCCTAAGGGGTAATTCCCCCACACAAGGTTAGGCAAAATACTTACCTCAACCGCTCAAAACAAACTTCAAATCACGTTCTTGCCACGGGTATCCGACACCCAATGGCCCAAATCTACTCAAAGCAATAGCATCATGTACATAATACTACAAGCAACTAGTTTAACAAATAAATTCGAAGCTAAAATGCAAAATTAGGAAAATTGCGCAAAAAGTTCCCCGGGCCCACGTCTCAAAATCGGGTAAAAAATTTATTTTTCGGACATCCATTCACTCACGAGTCTAAAATATGAAAATCTCTAAAATCGGAGGTCAAAAACCCAAGCAAAACACAATAATTCGGTCTATGAAGTTTATCCCATTTTCTACCGAAATATTTCAAAATTAAAGGTGGGATTAAAGGTTAGAAACATGGAAATTGGTCTATAATGGATAGAAATCACTTACCCAAATTACGCAGGTGCAAAAGGTCCAAAAATCGCCTCTCCCGAGCTCTCCAATTTGTAAATGGTGTATAACATAAACCCTCGGTTCTGCCCAGCAATTCCGCACCTGCAGAACTACCATCGCAGGTGCGAAAACCCACTAAAAAGCCTGGGGTCGCACCTGCGGTTAAATGGCCGCACCCGCGGATCCGCACCTACGAGGATTGGGGGGTATAGGATAAGTTCCGCACCTGCGAACTCTTCGCCGTACCTGCGGAAGGTCTATCGCATGTGCGAGACACCAGAACCAACAATGGTTTAGCTGACTCCCAAGTTCTAAAAACACCCTATGAGCATCCTAAACATACCTGAGGCCCCCCAGGAACCTGTCCAACCACACCCACAAGTCATATAACCTAACAGGACTAGCTCGAGGTTTCAAACCATATAAAACAATGCTATCATGATGAATTAAACTAAAAATCCATGAAAATTCTTCAAACTTCTATAAACAATAAGTTTTGCATTTATGGTCCGAATCACATTAACTTATGTTCGTTTCTTACCAAATTTCACAGATAATACATATAAATCATATCGAAGTTGTACCGGTCTTCGGAATCTTAATGTGGGCCCGATATCACAGGTTTCATCTCAAATTTTATTTTCAAAAATCATTATATTTTTGAGAAAACAATTTTCTTTAAAAATTCATTTCTCGGACCTGGGACCTCGGAATTCGATTTCGAGCATACGCTCAAGTCCCATATTTTCCTACGGACCCTCGGGGATAGTCAAATCACGGTTTCAGGTTCGTTTACCAAAAACATTGACTGAAGTCAACTTTATTCAAATTTCCAATAGAAGGAGGTTTTCACGACCTCGGAACACAGAATTAGATAGAATATACGGGATGACCCTTTTGGATCATCACAGCAGCTAAAGACATTATGGCCAATTTTGACCGAGCGAAGCAGTTTGAAGAGGTTTAGGTCTCACCCCTGTTTCTGAGTTGCTTACATATCCCTGGTTTTACAGGAATCAGGCGGTATGTAGTTCAGGAGTCATCGGCGAAGCATACCAATGGAGATTTTTACAAGAACGGACGCAACATATAAGACTGATTGGATGAACGGCTTACGAGGTAATTAGGAGAACTGGAGCGGGATCGCTCCTGCCGGGACAATTGTTGCATTCTGGGTTACCTGCAAATGAGTATTACAAGCATATCGTGCGTAATTTAAACATGATGCAAATCCCCGCTGGACTATAAAAGCTGTCTTTGGACGATTAAGGATGACGTCTTTTGACCATGATGTCCTGCTACATGAATTACTTGATACAAGATTCGCAGGCCATGAAATGATGTTCTCGGGCCATGCAGATGGTGCCTCCGAACCATGATGCCTTTGAATAATGATCTGCAAATTGATAAAAGAGATCCTCTGGCCATGGCATGGTGTTCTCGGATCATGAAGATGGTGCCTCCAAACGATGACGCCTTTGGATAAGTTGGCGATATTTCAACCCACAAAGATGCAATAGTATGATGCTGACAAGACAGAGCTTAGTCTTGTCAATTAAAGGGGAAGAGCTTAGCCCAAAAAGAGAGCGTAGTAAATAATGCTAGAGGCATTGGTTTCTTTTGAGAAGTAAATGGGAGGCAGCGTTTAGCCTCGGAAGGCAGAAAAGTAGCCTTATGCAATATTCGAATGCAGATGGAGGTGGCGTTTAACCTCGGAAGGCAGAATAGTAGCCTTATGCAATATGCAAATGCAGATAAAGGTAGCGTTTAACCTTAGAAGACAGAATGGTAGCCTTATGCAATATGCAAATGCAGATGGAGGTAGAGTTTAACCTCGGAAGGCAGAATGGTAGCCTTATGCAAGATGCGAATGCAGATGGAGGTAGCGTTTAACCTCGGAAGGCAGAAAGGTAGCCTTATGCAAGATGGGAATGCAGATGGAGGTAGCGTTTAACCTCTGAAGGCATAAAAGTATCCTTATGCAAGATGCTTATGCAAGATGCGTATGCAGATGGAGGTAGCATTTAACCTCGGAAGACAGAAAGGTAGCCTTATGCAAGATGCAAATGCAGATGGAGGTAGCGTTTAACCTCGGAAGGCAGAAAGGTAGCCTTATGCAAGATGCGAATGCAGATGGAGGTAGCATTTAATCTCGGAAGGCTGAATGGTAGCCTCATGCAAGATGTGAATGCAGATGGAGGTAGTGTTTAACCTCGGAAGGGAGAATGGTAGCCTTATGCAAAATTAAGGAAGGACGACATAAATTCTTACCTGGTGTTAAATTGCGGTAGAGCATTGTGATAATGAAGCATCGTTTGTGCTTATAATAAATGTTGGCATGTGCGACGAGTTTCAGGAACGGTGTCTTTCCTTTGAGCGGATAATATGTTTTGGGGATTTTTCAATTTTATGCCTGCATTCAAAGAAAGATTGTGAGTTTTGTAAAGGGGGAAGGTTAGTTCGCATTCTCGCTGGCTCTACTTGGCTCGTTTACTTAATTATGATGATATTGTCTGAATCATTGGGGTAGCGTTCGCTAAACAAGCTGCTTCAAAAAAAAAATATGCATTATTTTGTAAAAGTATAATATATAATCTAAAATAGTTTTAGATGAACCGATGACATGACACGGCTCGATACATTGCAACCTATCCTGCTGCGAAATTTTGAGGGTCCTCCTCAAAATTCTGCCCCAATTTGCTGGGTGGACGCCTCTAACTGCTGCTCATGCGGCGATTGGCTGAACTTGCTTCAGAATTTTGAGGGTCCTCCTCAAAATTCTGCCCCAATTTGCTGGGTGGACGCCTCTAACTGCTGCTCATGCGGCGATTGGCTGAACTTGCTTCAGAATTTTGAGGGTCCTCCTCAAAATTCTGCCCCAGTTGGCTGAGAGAATGCTTGTAGACTGCTGGTCGCTTCAGAATTTTGAGGGTCCTCCTCAAAATTCTGCCCCAGTTTCCAATTGTGGGAAAAAATAGATTTTTACTGAATTGTGACCGAACCCATAGGGCTGCCTACGTATCCCCTCTTAAACGGGAATCAGGTAAGGAGTAGTTCAACTTAAATCACTGAGAAAGCATAAAGATTACACATAGTAGTGCTTGTCTGCATCTGAATTGATCGGTTTCAGCCAAACTTCTCCATCCATTTCTGCAAGTATGAGTACTTCTCCTGTCAGCACTCTATGAACCACGTACGAACCTTGCCAGTTGGGGGAGAACTTCCCCTTGGCTTCATCTTGATGCGGAAAGATTTTCTTTAACACCAGTTGCCCTGGTGTGAATCGTCTCGGCTTGACTTTCTTGTTGAAGGCCCTGGCCATTCTGTTCTTATATAGTTGACCATGACATACTGCATTCATTCTCTTCCTGTCTATGAGGGCTAGTTGCTTATAACGGCTCCTTACCCATTCTGCATCACTGAGCTCAGCTTCCTGTATAATTCTTAGAGATGGAATCTCCACTTCGATAGGAATAACAGCCTATGTACCATAAACTAGCGTGATGAACACCATTTTCTCAGCATCTTTCTCATCCATCCAAATCTGGTGATAACCAGCGAAGCAATCCGCGAAGGACTGCAATTCATGCTTGGTGCAGTTGTCAATCAGAATGTGTATATTTGGTAAGGGGAAGTCGTCTTTCGGAATGGCCCGGTTAAGATACCGGTAGTCGAGCAGACACTGACCTTCCTGTCCTTCTTCGGCACAGGTACAATGTTGGCTAACCATGTCGGGTACTCCACTACCCGGAGAACTTTGGCGTTGATCTGCATGGTAACTTCTTCTTAGATTTTCAAACTCATGTCGGGTTTGATATTTTTGAGCTTTTGTTTCACCGGTGGACACGTTGGACTGGTTGGCAGTTTGTGAGCAACAATAAACGTACTTAGACCAGTCATGTCATCATACGACCATGCAAATACATCCTCATACTATTTTAGAAACTCTGTGTATTATTTCTTTTATGATGGTGACAAATGAATGTTGATGCGAGTCTCCTTGACGTTTTCTGAATCTCCCAGGTTGATATCTTCGGTCTCGTCCAGGTTGGACTTTGGTCTTTTCTCAAAGTTCTCAACTTCTTTGACAATCTCGTAAGGTATGTCGTCTTCGTCTGAATGTCCGTTTGCTGGGTTGTCTCATTGCATGTCATAGTCATCGGTTTATCAAGACAAGTAATAGTAATGCTGCATAAATAAAGTAATGAGAGAAAACAATAACAATAAATATCGGATTCGTAAGAGATATTTAGAACATGCTTTGATGAATTGAATAACTATTTTTAACATTGAAGATCTTATTGCAGAAATTGAAAAATGCAGGAAGAGGAAAATCATTTAGTGAATAAAGCAATAAATAATGTTTGTTTTAGCCTTGCTACTCCGAGGCCGTCGAGCTTTGGTCGTCTTGATAGACCAGTTCTTGAGATATGTCCCCTTGCTTACAGTCTGTATGGAAGGGACTTACTCCCCCTCCTCCTCGAGAACAACACATCAATCCATATCCTCGTCCTCTAGGAACAAACTCATTACTGCAAGTGCTTCTTCTTCGTCTGATCCGTAAACAATGCCGGCCTTCTTGAAAGTCTGCTCAAGATGAGGTATTAGCTGCTCTAAAGGGTAATAGGGACCGCGCCAAGGTGGCGACCAGTCGTTGAATTCCTACCAAGTGTACTCATACCCCAAACCAAAAGTGGTACCACGTTTCTTGAGTTTTATGGGCTTTGTAATCCATTGTAGGTTCTTACCGAGCCCTTTGCCTGGCGCATATCCTCTCTAGTTTAGGATGCTCTCAATATTTCTATCCTACCACTTGTCCTTGTCGATAGCATTGACCCGCTCAATGTGGTGGTAAGTTCCCCCGCCTATCTTCCTTTTTCCGTCAATCACCGGAATAGTTTGACGATTATAAATGGGGTTGCTACCGTCACCATGAATAATCACCTCTTGGTTGTTCCACTCGAATTTTACCGCATGATGTAGCCTTGACGCTACGGCCCCAGCAGCATGAATCCAGGGCCGTCCTAACAATAGGTTGTAGGATGCTGGCACATCTATCACCTGAAAATCCACTTCAAACCAAGTTCGTCCCATCTGCAGTCATAGACTGATCTCCCCCATGGTGGACCTCTGAGAACCGTCGAAGGTTTTCACATTGATTTATCCATCCCTTATCTCATGTATCCCTTTATCCAACTTCTTGAGTGTTATCAACGGACAGATGTTAAGACTGGAACCTGCATCGATCAAGATCCTTGTGATGAAATGATCTTCGCATTGCACGGTGATGTGCAGCGCTTTGTTTTTCCCCAATCCTTCAGGTGGTAGCTCGTCCTCGTGAAAAGTGATTTTGTGACTTTCATATTGGCCATTTCCCTGCTAGTGATGTTATTTGGCACATATGCTTCACTCAACACTTTCAACAAAGCATTTCTGTGTGTTTCAGAATTCTATAGCAAAGAGAGGATGGATATCTGTGCCAGTGTCTTGTTCAGTTGGTCCATGACTGAATACTCCTTAGCCTGTACCTTTCTCCAAAGGTCATCAGGACCTATTTCGATAAGGGGAGGCCAGTTGGCAGCCTGCTTGCTTGATTCGGCCAGATGCTAAGGGGTGTAGACCCTACCAGTTCTCGTCATACCCTGTGCTGCGACAGCCTCCTCAGACCTGACCTTGCCTTTCCTTCTTGCCTTGGTTGTATAGTCCCAAGAGATAAAGTTTGAATAGAAGGGTGGCGTGGTTGACATTGCCACCGGAATTGGTGTGGCCATCCTTACTTCAAACGGAATGTGTTTTCGGGGTTGCAAGACTGCAACCTCGAATGGTGCCGGTGCATTTGTTGGAGATACAAACTCAACTTCAATTGGC
This sequence comes from Nicotiana paniculata, assembly GCA_005239505.1. Lineage (NCBI taxonomy): Eukaryota > Viridiplantae > Streptophyta > Magnoliopsida > Solanales > Solanaceae > Nicotiana > Nicotiana paniculata. The sequence goes on from MDKI01156128.1 coordinate 56,005, forward strand.
ACTGGTGACTTTGTAGGTGGCGCTGCTTCAAACTCAAATGGTATAGACATATTCACCTCAGTATCCTCAGATGGTTGGATCTGGACTATGATCGGTTTGAGAGTGACTGCAGGTTTCTTTGGGTCATCGCCTTCTGCGATAAACTCGATTGATCCCTCGGGATTCCAATCATCTTTTATTTCAATCATATGGATACCTCCACTCGGTGAGGGTGCTTGGTAGTTTGGTGAGGGCTGGTAGGAAGGTGGTGGAGCTTGGTATGTGAGTGGAGGTGTTGGATAAGCTTGGTATTTGAGTGGGGACTTGGCACTTTGTGCAATCATTACGGCTCCCGCGTCTCTCTTCTTAGACACACCACCAGACTGTAAAGCCATGTTAGTGGCTTTCAAGGCTTCAAAATTTTTAACCATACCACTTTTTATACCTTCTTCAATCCGCTCTCCCAATTTGATGATGTCGAAGAACTTGTGGCCTTCAACCATCATTAACCGTTCATAATATTGTGGGTCCCGAGCTCGGACAAAGAACTTGTTCGTCTGCTCTTCCTATAGAGTAGGTCTGACTTTAGGGGCTTCGGACCTCCAGCGAGTAGCATACTCGCGAAAGGTTTCTGTGGGTTTCTTCTTTAAATTTTAATGTAGAACACATCTGGTGTGTTCTCTGTGTTGAATCTATACCTATCCATAAGTCAGACGACATGCTTACCCAGTTTTACCATTTCTTGGTGTCTTGGCTGATGTACCAAGACAGTGCGTCTCCCTTCAAACTCCTCATGAACATCTTCATGCGGATTCTTTCATACTTCCCAACGCCAACCAACTTGTCGGAATAGGTCCTCAGATGGATTCTCAGATCATCAGTACCGTCAAACATTCAAAAGGCGAAACTCTGGTCGTAGTTTGGCGACCTATCTTCAGTAGGGGCCTTTAGTCTTTTGATTAGAGTAGGGGTTGCGAGAGAGCAGAGCGTACCGCCCTGCCATAGTCACGAGTCTGTTTATAGTCGCGACTGTTGTCATAGTCAACAAGGTTGAAACTTCCAGGAAAAAACTTCGAATTGGGAGGGCGATCCTCCCGGTGAACTGACCAAGTTGTATACAAAGGTCTTCATAAAACATTTCAAACTTTGGAGGTTTGTACCCCTCAGGCGGTTCGACATCAAGTTGTATACAAAGGTCTTCATAATTCAACCCTTCAATTCCCTTGGTTACTTCAACACCCTGGACTCAGCTGGTCAGTTTCTTAAGCTCCTCGGCCAGGTTCTTGATAAGTAAGTCCTTTCCGTCAGACTCGGATTCCAGTGAGATAGGCGGGGTGGAGTGGGTCACGGTTTCCACATAGATGGGATTGTAATAGGTGTGGAAATTTTCCTTTGTGGGATTTTGAAGTTCTGGGATGAGTAGTGGAGTGTTATTTGAGGTGTGGCAAGCATTGCACTTTGTCGGGAGAGTTTTGTTCTTTGGGGGAGTGGCGTGATGGTGAGGTGCGGGATGATTTTGCTGTCTTGGGATATTTTGTGGAGGTGCGGGGTTTTGAGCATTTGGAAGGTTGATGTCATTGACGTTGAGGGAAAATGATAGGTTGGCCAGATTTCGGACTTGATCGAGTTCTTCCTGAAACTTCAGCAATTTCTGTTGAAGTGGTGACAGACTTTCTTGTAGGACTTGAATACCATGGACATCAGTGGCCTCTACCCGTTCAATCATATTCTCCTCTCTGGTGCCGTTGGACTCTTCCATCTTACTTTTGCCTTTGTCTTTGCCCTTATGAGGACTAGGAGGAGGAGGAGGTGGAGGGCCCTTGGATCTTGTGCGATAGGTTGATGATGCCAGAATGCACGAACTAAAAGGTAACCAAGTCAGTGAGGATTATGCAAATAATATTGTGGTATTTTAACACATAATGCGGAAATGTAAAGCCCTTCCTAAGTTGGGAACCTCTCTGTGCCCGAGGTAGGCCTAGCGACAAACTGATTTGGAGAACTTAAAATGTTTAATCCCTCATTTTATTGATAAGAAAAATAGACAAATCCCAAAACGATATACGAAAAAGAAAAGTCACTAATGGCCATTTGCCTTATTACATTGATAGAGAAAAATAAAGACACTCTTATCTACTTAGTTCCAGAAGGACCTTCCCCAGACTCGGCATTCTTACTTTCCTTGTACAGTTTTCCCAGCTCGCGAAGTCCAAGCAATAGGTAGGTTCTGGCAAGATATCCGCCTTCAGCTCCCTCAACCTTTTGACAGGAGAGATGGTAAGTTACCCAAGTGTTTCCTGATGATAGATTTGTCGCTAGAGTGCAGATCCTCCCACCAACTCAACAGGCTTGGGTGGATATTGGAGACCATGCCGATTCTGGGCACTTCGTGCCTCATTTTTCAGCAAAGCAAATAAGGTTAGGCACTTACCCCCACCAGAGTCGACTATTTAACGTCAATAATAAGCAGGAAGCATTTAGTTCTCCAAATAAATTCACAGAACGTGAGGGCGTCCGTTTGGGTTTAGGGAAACCCAGTGTACTTTGGATAAGGCTATCTTAAAAGCTATCGTTCGGATGACACTTTAGCTCGACTAGGTCTGACAATGATGAATGCAACAGTGAAACATAGTAAGGTTTCTATGGGGTTTTAGACCGGTACCCTTGAGTGGACAACTCAAGGGGGAAAGGCACGGAACCATCAACTGCACCGCTGATCGACTAGTTTTACCGCAAATAAGCCTTTCCGAAATTAGTAGGTAATAATATAGGAAGAGCGCAACCACTCATCAAGAATTACTATAGTATTTTGTTTGGCACGAGTGGAGTATGAATTTTGAGCATGATTATGCAATAATAAGTATTAAAACAAGTTTCCACATATTTGCACGTTAAAGAAAGCGGTAAAAACAACATTAATGATTTAAAGCAGTTACAAAGGAAACAAAGAGACATATCAGTTTCGTCTTTGAGGAAAAGTAAATACCTGAAGTAAACAATTAATAGCATGTAAAGGGGAGAGTAAAGGGTGCAAGTATTTAAAAAAAATAAAGGCACAAATTCACGAAACAATTTGAAATGGAAAAAGCTTGGATATCCCCAGCAGAGTCGCCATGCTGTCGCGCCCCTCTTTTTCCCCGAGCGCTCCTTTCGTGGCCTGGTTGAAAGGGGTTTATGACATGGGTTGAGACAACTCGTTCCTTTTGGGAAAGGGATTTGAATATTTTGAAGAGTCGCCACCTAACGATTTTAACGGTGCGTTATTGCACATAAGGGGTTCAATTACAAATACATTACTAACCGGAGATTGGTAAGGGCCTGAAATTATCCTAAGGAGATGGTGTTAGGAACCCCTCATGATCCACAAGTGAAGTTCCCGGCCAAATGGTTTCTGTGAATTTGTACGGCTTAGCAAACAAACAAATAAAGGCTCAAATAAAAGGGGATTTAAGTCTTAAGCATGCAGTCTTAGGATAACATGTAACAGTTACTCTAGGTTGTTTATAGCTAATAACATGCAATTCTAGGTGTTGAATATGTGAAAGGACTAAGTACCAGTTGTTTAGAACAGGGGACTGTTTTAGATATCTGTATTTAGACTAAGTGCAGTTAAATGAGTACGATCCTATAGCATGATGTCTAATGCAGCATGATGCATAATAACCTAAACAGGATTTCTAAATGCACATAAAATCAAAACATTATGCACCGTTTCAGGAATAGCAAGAGTACAACTTGTTAATATTACTTACCTAGAAACAGGATCTCTAAGTGCGCAAGCATGGTGAGACATGATTGCAGTTTATTTATCCTAGGACATGACTTCTAATGAAGTTTTAGAACATGTTTACATGGATAGAATTATGTAATAGCAGTTTATTTTATTGTTATTATTTATCATATAGGCTGGATTTCTACGCGTAGAGGAGATCTTGAGCACAATACATATAAATCCTAAGTAGCATGATATCTAATGCATGGACACATGAACCTACACAGGATCTCTATTGCATAGATAGGGAATAAAAACCTAATCATGGTTTCTACCCTTTAGCTAGGCATGCATAGTTACCCATCCCGTTTCACTATTCAGCCCCAGAATTATTTACAAATTATTACAGACCTGGATTATGAATTACACAACCAGAAGTGAAAAATAAGAAGTTATTCTATAGGGAGCCTTCAATTAGGCCAAAATCCTCTAAACCTCATTACCATATGGTATTCATAGCCTTTTCACAGTCCGGGTGTGTCAAAATTCCCTAAGGACCTCAAGGGCTTCCGGGTAACGCTCAAACCCAGACATAGTAACCAGGAGTTAAACATGTGCAGTGTGGAAATACCAGGCTCAGTGTGCCAGAGTTCAGAGGGAACTCAAGGTCCCAAAGAAGTGCTCCAATGAGGGGGCAGAACTTAAAGGTCCAGGAATCAAGTGAAGTGTAGGAGATAGATTTGAAAAGGTTTTGACACAAAACAGTACTGGATTGATTCTGTAAATAAAGAAGTTTTCTGAAAAGGTTTTGATCAGTAATGAAACAACTTGAATATAATGTAAACATCTTTGGAAACAACTCACACAGGTTCAGCACATTCAAGCATAGATTTCACTCATGGGCAATGGGGATTGGGGACACATAGAAACAAATTAGCATTAGAGAAGTATTAGAGTGTCACAGACTAGCATTGAGTCTGAAACAACACAGTTAGTAACCAAGAATTCATGCCAAGATTCGAGGGAGTACTAGGAGAGGGTAGGACATAATTAAACATAGGTTTAAGAAACACATGTTAAGTAACATACATCGCAATTATAGTATCCTAGGGATTGCATGTTGAGGCTATAAGGGAGGAGATACCCAGAACCAACTAACATAATATGTGAAACTAGTTGCAAGTAGGACAACATAACCATAAGTAAAAGGAAACCAGACGCAGGATGCATCGTAATAACCAGAGAAACATGTTGTTTTGGAGACTTTAAATATAAACTGGAAACATATCAGTTGAAGACAGCAAATATAGAATAAGAGGCAAGTAGAATAGCTAGTCTTGGCTTCCAGCTGACTAGCAATAGCAAACAATCGAGAGTAGAATAGTAGATTGTGTGTGTGTGAGCAAGAGAGAATAGAGCAAGGGCTATGTTCGTGTTTTATTAATGAAAGAGTAGTGTGTATATATAGTTTTTTGAAAACGAGTAGTGAATAAGGCATGAAATCAAAATAAATCAGTAATTAGGGACTGAGCATCAATCAATACACAATCATTATAGGTATCCCTTAATTGAAGGGATTGAGTTCAAACGACATTATCAGAAAATGAATAAGGAAAGGTACCATATGTAGCTTAGAAGAATATTCAAAATAGTTTGAAATTAGCATAAGTTTCCCTTAATTAAAGAGATTGAGTTCAATTGGCTAGCAGGCAAAACAACAAATAAGGAAAGTTCCCATATGTGACATGCATATGACATATAAGGAAACAATTTCAAATCAGTACAAACATACAATAGAGGCTAGGTTCACAGACTCTAATTAAGGGAATGGGAATCAATTAACAACAAGTAAATCATATAACAAGGTAAAAAATGGACTAAGGTCGAAAATTAATCCGTAAGGTCTCAAATCACAAGGAATAAGGGATTCAAAAAATAGAAAAGATAACACTAATTTATCATAATATTATGAGTATAAGCACAATAGCATATAATAGACAAAAATCAGAACCTCAAGAAGACTGGTAAGGTAAAATCATGCAAAGGTTAGGGATTCATATAGAACACAGTACGAATCGACAGAGCAAACATGATATAGGCAAAAGAAGTGAATAGTCAGGAACCCTAATAGGTAAGCCTGGGGTAAAACCACAAAATCATGGAATTTTCAGGAGAAAACAGTAAACATAATAGAACATATCATCAGAAACAACTCAGAACCCTATGATTAGAACTAAGAAAAATTAGGGTTTTCAACCGAATAACTCGAATAGAGGAGAAGGCTTTAGAAAACGTTTTAAACATAGAGACTCATAGATTAATACAAAAAATTAGGAGAAAAAGCATTGAGAGTGAACCCAGGTCTCTTGAAGACCTTAGGGATAGCAACACCGGTCGTAAAGGAACCATATGAGGCAGGAAGGTGGTGATGATTCCATGGCTTCTGGTGGAGTGGTGGCCGGAGAAGACGAAGGGCCTCATCGGAGGCGGAGAGGAGACTGAAAGTCTCTAGAGAGTTAGAGAGATAGAGAGAGAGAGTAGAGAGATAGAGAGACCGAGTGAATGAGGGGTAGTCTCCTAGGTTTAATTATGGTAACACTAATATGGGCCGTTGATTTAAATTGATCAAAAACTTAGATTAGTCATGGGGTTGGGCCGGGTAGGAATTTGTTTTGGGCTGGGGTTAGCTGGGTTAGGACCAGGTTTGATTTAGGCTGGAATTTAAATAAAGAATGGCTATTTGTTAAATACCCATTAAAATTAGATAAATAATTAATAAAAATAGCTAATAATCATATAAAATTAAATTAAGGATAAATAGGTGAAATTAAGGTAATTAACTAATATTTTAAAATATAAATGACTAATTACTTAATTAAAATAGCATAAAATGTACAATTAAGCTGTAATTGCAAAATTATTGTAATTATAGCCAAATAATGCCAAATTGGCTAATTTGTGAAATAATCAAATCCTAATAGGATTAGAAATGATATATTGCTGGGAAATATTTTTAAATTATTTATAATACAATTTATGAATAATTATTGAATATAAAAATACTGAATAAATTGGAAAAGAATTTAATAAAGATATGAAAAATTACGTAAAAATATCAGTTATTATAAATAGTGATTTTGAAGGTATATATGAAAATTTTAAAATAGTTTGAGGAAAAATTGGGTATCAACAGTTTGTTTCGGCATCATTGGCAAAATCTAGAAGTTTCAAAGTTCATAGGCTTGAATTTGATGTAATTTTGGTGTTTCCGTGTCACTTTTGGTTTTTGAAGGCTCGAATAAGTTTGAATGATGTTATGGGGTGTGTTGGTAGGATTGGTGGAGGTCCCGGGAGCCTCGGGTGTATTTCGGATGCTCAAACGGGTACTTTTTCGCCTTAAGGAGTCTGTTGTTTTCTAGTGTTTTAGCAGCAGTGATTTCTTCACTGCAATCGCGTGGATTCATCTGTGATCGTGTAGAGTAAAAGAGTGGGGCAGGCATTTTGTTCTATGCGATCGCGTGGTTAGGATTGCGATCGCATAGGTTGGGCCGGTGAAGCAGTGTGATCGCGTGGACTTTGGTGCGATCGCATAGAGGTTCTGAGGCGTGTGTGGAGGATGGAGATTTTTTCCATGCGATTGCATGTGTTGGTATGCCATCGCGTAGAGTGGTCTGGGCTGTGCATCGCGATTTGTGGCTGGAGTCGCGATCGCATTGAAGGGATTATAAGTGCTGTGCAGAATGTTTTAAATAGCCATTCTTACGAAATTTTTTCCATTTTCCTCCATTGACAAGCGGGTTTAGAGATATTTGAGAGGGTTTGAGAAGAAATAAAAGGGGCTCACTTGGAGGTAAGGTATTCAACTTCATAACTCGTTTCTATGTCATTTTCTAAGTAATTAAATCGGAAAATTGTTGAATTTAAACCAAAAATTTGGGGAAGATAAGTGCATCGAATTGGAATTTTCTTTTGAGGATTTGAGTGGGCAATTGTGGTATGATTTTGGTGTTCTTGGTATGTATAGAATCGTGGGAGGACGAGGATTCTTGTGATGTAAATTTTATCGAATTCTGAGATGTGGGCCCGGGGCTTGGGTTTGGCCCAATTTCGAGACTTGTATCTAAATGGATAGTTTTCGATTGGTGTGTTCCTTTAGCGTATATTGATGATGTTAATCTGGTTTTGATTAGCTTCGGAGAAATCAGGAGACAATTTGAGGTGCAAGAGCATCGCGGAATAATATTGTGGCCCGGTAGAGGTAAGTAACGGTTATAAATCTTGTCCTGAGGGTATGAAACCCCGGACTTCATATTTCTCACTGTTTTTAGAATGGCGCACATGCCGGATGACGAGTATGTGGCGCGCACTGATTTTTGGATTGAACTTGGTCCTTTCCGCGGTAACTATTAAGTTGCGTATTTTACTCCAAATCATATGATAAATTGTGTTCTAAAGATTATTTCTATATTTCGGCTATAAGCCATGTTTGGGACCTCGTGCCGACTTGTTTAGACCCCTTAGGGGCTTTTTAATGCTATTTCCTCACTATTGATTTATGATTTATACTCAGTCATATTGTTCTTGACTGTTTTCAAAATGCAGCCTTATTTACACTATTTTTTGTGATATAAAATGATGTTTTGGGACGAGTACCCCATTTTACTGATATGCCCGAGCAACTTTTGAGAGGTTCTGACTGAGTGAGGTCGAGGGCCTGATTGTGAGGATATGATACCCTACGAGGTGGCTTGATATTAGCACTTGGGCTGAACGAGCCCCTCCAGTATCTGTACACACCCCTAGTCAGCGCAGGTACCTACTGAGTGCGAGTGCTGAGTGTCGAGTGCCTAGTGATTGAGAGGCATGAGTGATAGTGAGGTTGCCCGAGGGGCTGATATTGAGTGGCTCTGAGGTGCTGAGTGATGTTCTGCCCGAGGGGAAATTTATGATTCTAGTTTTTGCCCGAAGGGATACTTATGATTTATTTCATTTTACACTAAAATCCTTCGGTTATTTTTATTTCTGAAATTGCTGGAAAACACTATTTTCAAAGGATTTTCTGAAGTTGGCTTTTAATGCATGTTGATTTCATATATCTATGTATATACTGTTTGAAAGAAAGATTGTGCATATTTTGAATTGATGATATTGATTTTTATGTTTTTCTTGCCGCTTATACTTGATTTATTTTCATTACTACGGAGTTGGCGTACTCACATTACTCCATGCACCCTTGTGTGCAGATACACCAGCTGATACTGAGCGTTAGCCATCTATTCTGTGCGGAGCCGGAGTTTGGGATATAGAGGTAGTTGTTCAGCGTCTACAACATCTATGTTTCCCTTCTTATGTTGTATCTAGTTATTCGTTCGTAGATTTTGTATTATAATAGTATACCTTTTGGCATATTTCTTAGATGCTCATGACATGTTGATTCCGGATTTTTGGGATGGTTTAGACTATTTAGCCGTTTATTTTTCCTAATGGATTCTATAGTTCTATATACATTATGAAATGTTTTAAAATGGTTGGGATTTTGGAAAAAAACTGTAATTATGTGATTATTGGATAGCCTAGTTCCACGATAGGCGCCATTACGACCGGTATAGAATTTGGGGTCGTGACAGTCTCGTCAGGGTAAGTATTTCTAATGTGGTGCTTTTGGGGATATTTGAGAGACTATTCAGCGGCTTATGAGCCTTAGACGGTATGGTTTTATGCTTGGGTCGCGTATGGTGAGTCTGAGTTGAGAATTGCAGTATTATGGTAAGGAGAAGCATCAATTCGAAGGTAAGCCAGAAGGAACTTGGATAAATAGGACAACTTGGTAGTAGGTCGGATCGGCCTGGTAAGGGGTACGGTTAGTTCTTTGGGTGTTCATGAGGTAATAAGTTTTTACAGGTGTTTCTTAGCAATGCTTTTGGATTTTTGGTGCCCTGTGTAGCTTGGTTGAGTTAGAAGGATTTAGTCCTGATAGTTTGGTGTCCTACATATGGGTTTCAGATAGTTCCTGATGATTTCTACCACAGTTAGAGATGTATATTTTCTACTTGCGTGAGGTGCAGGTGATGTATAGTGATTTTGCTTCTTAATGAGGTCAAATGGGAAGTTCTTGACCAGTTGGATGCGTAGTTGCTTGTGGCTCGGAAAGGGATTATGAAGTTCTCATGTTTGTCATAGGATGGAATGGTGTGTGCGGTACGTCGTGTAGAGTGAGATTTTCATGTGTGAGGTCACTGTTTAGTTCTGGAAGGAAGATCGAAATTCTTAGGCAGCATTTGCAGCTTCAGATGACTAGGTAGATGATAGCACTGTTGGGTGGCTTGATGAGGGTATATATTCCTGAAGAGTTAATGTGTAGAGTTTAGGGTGCTTTATTGGTATTGCGACGCTCTCTTGTTGGATCGACTGTTGATATTCAAGGTTGCTTGGTAACACGGAAGAATTATAGGGGTATCCCTCGTGGAATGATTGAGTATTAGGGATGTGCTATATATTCGAGCGGTGGAGTTGAGATCAGATACAATAATTGGTGCGCTTCGTGACTTTGAGGCTGAGAGTTCTCATAAACAGGTTATTTTGTGGTAGTGAATTGTGAAGATGTGAGCAAAGCTAGTCGGATGTTAGTATGTACCATCATTCAGTCATTGGGAACTTTTCAGTGAGTTATCTATCTGTTGGGGGGTGACCAGAGTTGATTCAGGGTTATTGGTAGGCCCGTATAAGTATGTGCTCTACACCGGGTCGGGATTGCTGACTCCAAATTGCTATTGTTTAGGGATGTACAATTCGATTGTCATTGAGTTTATTCATATTCTGGTGATCTATGAGTTACCCTTCGGTGTTGCGAGGAGTGGTGATTGTTAGTTATATGCACTTATGGTGAAAATTTATTTGGCCTTTATAGCGGAATCTAAGTAAGGTAAGTAACTGGGTATTGCGAGGTTGAGACGTATTGGTTATGTTCTTTCTGATTCGTATGGCATGGTATCGTTCGATTTCCCCATGGTTATGACAATGCACTTTGAGTACTTGGTGATGAATTACGCATGGTTATGGATTTTGGGCAAGGTGGCTTGAAATATTTCATATGGACCAGCGTTTGGATGAGATTGCGCAGTGTAGAGGAGTTATGTAGGGGTATGACCCTTGGTAGAGGAGTTATGAGTGCCAGGATTTTAGTGTGATGTTGGGATGGTAATTGTTAATGGCAGGATAGTCCTCTCGTGTGAATCTTTTATATAATTTTATTACATTGGGATATCGCTATTGAATGCACGAGTTGCACAGGTTATGGATTCGTATTGTATCCATGTGTCATGTCATCAGAGTGGTCGTGTTGGATGAGGTGAGGTCATTGGACCTAGAATGAATATTGTCAGAATTGTCTACAGCATAGTTGGAAGGATAAATATCAGGAGTCGGCTTAGAAATCTGCTATAATTCCTGTTTGGGAAAGGGGAGCTTCATGCCTGACTGATTGGACAAATGGTTTCTAGTTTCTATGTGTTTCTTTCCTCATCGGCAGTATATGAAAGTGTTAGAGCGAGGAATTTCTTGATAAGAGGTTATGTACCCGTATTGGTTGTTTTGAGCAGTTATTACGGTTAAGAGTTATCGTTATGAGTGTTCGAGTCATGTGATATACTATGTGATTACATCTTGGGTTACTGATATGGCTCGATACAGCGTGTTCAAACCTGCTCAGTTTATAGATGTGGAATCTTGATCTTGTAAATTATTTCAGAGGTGGGAATTTAGTTCTAAGGTTTATGGGTCAGGATTGGATTTCGAAATTTCAACTGTGTTGTGCTATTGGACCTATATGGGATAGGGTGACATGGGATCACCCCCGAGTATGTGCATGGTAGGCTACGCGGAAGTTTGATGGTGTTGGAGAACAACTCTTGGCACGTTCGAGGACGAATATATGTTTAAGTGGGGGAGGATGTAATGACCCGGCCAGTTGTTCTGAGAGTTTAGCCCCGTTTCCCCTATGTTTGCTTTCATTTTGTGTGGTTCAGCTCTTATGTGTTTTGTTGGGTTGGTTGGTTCGGGTTCGGAGTGGTGAGAAATGAGACACTTAGTCTCTTAACTTAGTTCAATAGTGAAAAAGTCAACCGGAAGTTGACTTATTGGTAAACGACCTCAGAATGTAGATTTTATGGTTCGGATAGCTTCGTTAGGTGATTTGGGACTTAGGAGTGTGTTCGGAATGTGGTTTTGATGTCCGGTGTAGAATTAGGCTTGAATTGCCGAAAGTTAGTTTTTGGCGATTTCCGATTGGTAGTGGAAAATAGGCTATCGGGTTCAGAGTAGAATTCTGGAAGTTGGAGCACGTTCGTAGTATCATTTTGGATATGCGTGCAAATTTTCAGGTCAATCAGAAGTGTTTTGGATGGTTTCGGCATCTTTGGTGAAATTTAGAAATTTCAAAGTTCATAGGCTTGAATTTGATGTGATTTTGGTGTTTTTGGTGTTTCGATGGCTCGACTAAGTTAAAATAAGGTTATGGGACTTGTTGGTACTTTTGGTTGGGGCCCGAGGGGCTCAGGATTGATTTTGGATGGTTAACGGAGGTTTGGACTTAGGAATTCGCAGCAAAGCTGCTGCTGGTGCCATTTCACTAGGGTGACCGCACCTGCAGATGGGGAGCCGCAGGTGCGAGGAGCATGCGCAGGTGTGGAGTTTGGTAGCTTGCGAAGGGGTCACAGTTGCGGATAGGTGGCCGCACCTGCGGAAGCGCATGTGCGAAGAGGTAGTCGCAGTTGCGGAAGATGGAGACTTAAGTCAAGTGCGCAGATGCGCACCTGGGACCACAGGTGCGGGTCAGCATGTGTGAGACCATTGGCCAGTGAGCATAAAAGGGTGTCTTTGTGAAATTTCACCCATTCGTCACCATTTGTGGACGGGTTTGGAGATTTGAGCAGTGTTTTTCAGAGGAAACTGAAAGTTATCGATTAGGTAAGTTACTTGGACTTTGTCTCTTGTGTTTGTGATAATTTTTCTGCTGTTAATCATGAAATGGGTAGTTAGGGCTTGTGATCAAGAGACTTTAAAATGGGAATTTGAGGGGTCATTAGGAACTGATTTCAATGTTCTTGGTATGTCTAGAATAGTGGAAAGATGAGGATTCTCGTGGCGTTAATTTTATCGAATACCGAGACATGGGACAGGGGCTAGATTTGGCCAATTTCGGGATTTGTGCCCAATTGTGATAGTTTTCGATTGGGGTTCATCTCCCTAGCATATTTTGATGTTATTGATCTGATTTGTGATAGACTCGGAGCATTTGGGAGCCGATTCGAGGGGTAAGAGCATTGCGGAGTAGCTTTTGGGCTGTTTTGAGGTAACTAACGATTGTAACTCTAAACCTGAGGGTATGAAACCCCGACATTTTATATTGTTTTCGTAAATGAGGTGACAAACATGCTAGGTGATGAGTGTGCGGGCGTGCACCGATAGGGATTGTGACTTGGTCCGTCCCGTAGCGACTATTAAGCCGCATATTCGATTTGAAACCTTACGACATCCTATATTTTAGAAATTTATACTTTTTTATGGGTTGTAAGGCATGTTTGGGGCCTTGTGCCGACCCGTTTTGACCCTTAGAGGTACTTTTACACTATTCTCACACTATCCTGATAGAACAACTGTGAACTCAGTCATGTTTTCTACTTCTTGTTATTATCACTGTTATCACACTGTTTTGAAACTCTGAGAGGTATTTTGGGGATGACTAAGTGAGGTCGAGAGCCGAGCATGTGAGGATACTTATGGATCGGGCTTCATGCCGCAACAACATATATATTACATATGGATCGGGTTGCACGCCGCAGCAATATACATTATATATGGATCAGGCTGCACGCCACAACAATATACATTATATATGGATCGGGATGCATGCCGCAACAATATATGTATTGGATCGGGCTGCACGCCACATCAGTTGTTATACGGTAACTGATGAGTGAGAGTGTTGAGTGTGAGCATTGACTTATGAGAGTAGAGTCACGAGTGACTGAGAGGCTTTCCCGAGAGGCTTTATTTGTGAGTGACACTGTGCCCGAGTGGTTGATATTTTTATGAGGCTATTGTTTTCACTTTTCTTTAAACTGAGCCTCTTTGATAAATGTTGACTAATGTTTTATAAAAGTTTAAACGGATAAACTGGAGTTTGGTGAAATCTTTGGTAAATGTGGACTCTTGACTTGATCTATTACCTTTACTGGTACTTAGTTTTATGAAATTATAAAGTTTAAATGCTCATCACTGCACTCAAGTTTTTAGATACTTTGATTACTTACTGAGTTGGCGTACTCCGTTACACCCTACATGTGTGCAGATTCAGGTACCGGGGCAGAGTGAAAGTTGAGCTACCCCATTTGGAGCATTGTTTGGATATTGTGAGGCAGCTGCTCGGCGTCTGCAGCCTACTCTTTCTCCTTCCTACTCTGTCACTTTACTTTACATTCCCAGACTTGTTGTAGTAGAGGATTTGTATTAGACTGTATCACTTCTTAGATGCTCATGACGATTGACTCCAGATGTTGGGGTTGTGTTTAGATGTTCTAATCATTTTTATTGTTGTGAAATGCTTAAGAAATGGAATTATTATGAATAATTCGGATATTTGATGTATTAAATAGAAAATCATTATGTTATTTTCAGTGAATTGGCTAGCCTAGTATCACGATTGGCGCCATCACGGCCAGTTTAGGTTTGGGGTCGTGACATCAATAGACTTGAGTTTGATGCCCGTGAGTCTCAGTCTATATTACTCAGCATGTCATAAACATTTGAAATTTCAGCTTTCATAATCAGTTCAACAATACATGTCTGAGTCTAGTCCTATTAAGTATTCCATTATCATGTAACTCGATATGATTCAATATTTCATCATTACATATTGTAGTATGATTCTCATTTCCTAAATTTAAATCTTTAATGTTGAACACCTGTATTGGTGAATTGGTTGTCAATGTGATTTAATTGTGTGGAGTCACTATATCATATTCTGTTGAGTTGTTGGTAACATAATGGTTTAAATAAGAGAATTATTAACATGATTTATTATGTATGCCTGTTAAGATGGAACTCGTTATCTCACTCAGTGCCTTATTATTTTAAATGGTTATGCCACTTTCACTATAATTGTGTTCTCAAATTATACTCATCACCCTGTTAGATGTTTACCTTACTTAAAATTGTTATCATATTTTTCTTTAACAAATTTTATAATTAATTTGTTAGCTTAACTGATGTTTTGATTTGTTTAAAATGATACTTTTAATAAATTTTATTGATTTCTGCACTAAATTCATCCAATACTCTATTTCGTATAAAATGTATATGATTTTACTATACTTGATTTCTATAATAAACTCATTATTTCATTTGACACCTTACTTTATTCAACATTATAGCATGTTGGCTTTGTCGTGCGAATGTGATTGTTATTGTGGGCACAAGTTGCCATTGTGTAAGATTTGGAAATTGTGTTTCATGACTTGTGGTTTATTAGGCGTGGTGCCTAGGGGTAATTTTTGTTGTAAGTCCATGAGTTGGGAGCAATTTGATTATTTGAGTTGTCATTCGTTTTTCCTTATTTGAGTTCATTTACATCTAATTGGTGTTTTGATTATGTTGTTTCTTTATTACTCATTTACTAAAAACGGTCGTTTGTGTTTCTTTTACTTCATTGTTGGTTGTAAATTAATAATCATTCCTCAATTGGTCTTACATTGATATTTTTGTCCATTGTTAGCTTATGTATATCTTGCACATATTTCTATGTCTAGTAGGTGTCTTGACGTAGCCTCGTCACTACTCTACCGAGGTTAGGCTTGATACTTATTGGGTACCATTTTGGTGTACTCATGCTACGCTTCTCCACATTTATATGTAGATCCAAGTATTCTGATCGTGTTGTTGAGAGTTGTGTCTGCGCGGCGATAGCCTTCAAGGTATACCTATTAATATTCGCAGGCCTCGGAGTCGCCATCTTACTTCATTATGATACTGTTAAATTGTAATTAAAAACAATATTGTGTTTAGAATTTCTAGTCTGGTTTAGTAGTGCAATATTACTCCGTACTACCGATTTTGGAAAAATGTATAACTATTGGCCGCTTGCGGATGTATGTCATTTTTTTAGAAAATATACCACTAGGAAGGCTGCCTAGTGACTAATACATAAATAAAATCCCAATATGGGTCCAAATCTTACAAGATGTCCAAGCCAAAATAGAAGTTGCATGAAGCTACTAGCTACTAAAAAGATAGAAAAGTTAAAGTCTAATGAACTAGCTATTACAACAAAATAAGCTGAGTGCTTCCTTCTCCTGTTAGTGTATGTGAATCCAGTTGCCATTGGTAAATACCAAGAAGCACCTATCAAGCTCTCACCAGGCGCCAGGGTATACTGTCCAAAGGCTAAAATGAATTCCAAACATCTCTACCACAGATTTGAAGCCAACATAGTCTTCCAAGTGTAGCTACTATATAATCTCCAAATGTAGTGTACTGAGTTTGTCCAAGTGTTAATCATACGTGCACTCGTAAAATTTAACATGTAAAATTACCTGGCTTTAGGCAGGTCTTGCACGGCAAAAGCCAGACTGGGGCGGGCTTTAGTCTGGCCTTGCAAGGCAAAAGCCAGGCTGTGGCTGGCTTTAGGCTAGCCTTGTAAGGAAAAAGCCAGGTTGGGGCTGGCTTTAGGCAGGCCTTGCAAGGCAAAGGCCAGGATGGGGCTTGCATTAGGCAGGACTTGCAAGGCAAAGGCCAGGTTGGGCTGGCTTTAGGCAGGACTTGCAAGGCAAAGGCCAGGCTGGGGACAGATTTAATCAGGCCTTGCAAGGCAAAAGCCATGCTTAAGGCATACTCAAGCATTAGAAATTGTGCATTTTTGTGATCTTGTAAGCTCGGATCCTTCCCTTCCAGAACCTTTAATGTCGACATCATTGTAGACATTGCTAAACCATCCTCGTATTGAGCATGAAACCATGCTAATACCACTGATAAATGATTCAACAATCTTAAGAGATACAACATAACAGGTTCAACCTTTCCCTTAATATTTGAACATATCCGAAGTAGAATAAATTGCACCATCCAATACCTGCTTATCACATTGGTCATGTACACTATCAAAGCACCCCAGAATGAGCATGTGACCATGATAATACCACTGGAAAGTACCTTAATAGCATACAGAAGGAGACATAAAAACATGCAGGTATGTAGAGTGTCATGCCCCAAAACTGAGGGACGAGACCGGCACCTAACCGGATGATCCCGGTCAAGCGGACCTGGATTGCCTTTCCCACCCAACGCGTTACCCCGTGTGCACAATATAAAAAATTATAATGATTTTACAACATAATTTCCATTTTCCTCTTTTAGAGCTTCAATCCTTTGATGATCCCAAAATTTTACAAAGTAAACACAACATTTCCATCACCGGACCACGATTCCGAATAATTACGACTACTACCCAAAATATATATACAACCCACATAGTGTATACGGAGCCTCTAAGAGTATTAGGATTTTACATAGACTTGTCGGTAACAAGGCCCCGACTATACCTTTTACAACATAATCAAAAGAGAATGATATAGTCCACACACGGCCTCGAGAGGAAATGGGCCTCAGCGGAACTGGTGAAGAGATGAAGAGGAGGTACCACTAACGGCGGACCGAGCTACCTGCTATAAAACCACCTACATCCATATAAAAGATGTAGTGTCCCCGGCAAAAGGGACGTTAGTACCATTGAATAGTACTAGCATGTATAGACAAAATTTACTCTATGTAAAATCAAGAAATATACATATAAGAGGCAGTTAAAGAAACTCAAACAAATATTGTACAGGGATACAGAGAATCACAAATGAGGTTTTCACATTTTCTTAATTCAATTGTTCCCTTGTTACGGCGCGCAACCCGATCCCACCATACAATCATATTCCACCCTTATTTCTTCTATTGTGGCGTGCAACCCAATCCTATCTCACAAACACATTACACCCTTATTACTTCTGTTGCGGCGTGCAACCCGATCCCACCTTACAATTTTGTTACGGCGTGCAACCCGATCCCACCTTACAATTCTGTTGCGGCATGCAACCCGATCCCACCTTATAATTCTATTGCGACGTGCAACCCGATCCCACATTTCAATTCTATTGCAGTGTGCAACCCGATCCCACCTTACAAATCTGTTGCGGCATGCAACCCGATCCCACTTTACAATTCTGTTTCGGCGTGCAACCCGATCCTACCGTACAATTATATTTGATAGAAACATCAACCAATCAATTAATTCACAAGGATTTTAATCATCAAGAATATACATTCGTAACTCACGACCCAAACTGGAGGATCATGACTAGCACCCGGGCCATACTTGTCGAGCACCAATGTACATTTTATCTAACCTTCTTATTATCTTTAAGGAATAACGAGATAAATATAAATAGTAGATATGGATCATGAACATACATCACATGGGATGACAAGATTTCTAAGAAACTACATAAAAGGTACGAGCTACAACGCTGCCATGAAAGACTATACAACAAAAATTAGCCAACAAGGCACACCAAACTATACATGAGTCGACACCTATATATGAGCCTCTAAAGGATCATAAGTATTGCAACATAGCCGGAACAGGGCCCCGACATACCCATAATATCTATAACAAAAAAGAATACCAAGACCATGGCAAGTCCGGAGAAGGGATCTCGCCTATAACCGCTGAATTGGAAAGCCTATTATGGTGGGGGAGCTTTGTCTACCTGTCTATCAGGACCTGCAGCACGATATGCAGCGTCCACAAATAAATGGACGTCAGTACGAATAAAGTACTGAGTACGTAAGGCAGGAAAGCATAAATATGAACAGTAATGTAAAAGAAGATGTAGGAGATACAACCTGTAGCATCTGAGTGCTTCTAAGAGGCATTAACATGAAATGCATGATACATATATACACATAAAAATTTTAAACATCCGCCTATGTGGGCATCATCATCATCATAGAACATTCGCCTCTGTGGGCATCATCATCATATCATACCCATCCTCAAAGAGGACTCGGTAAACCCAACTGATCAGTGGTTGCACAATAGGTGCCATACCCGGCCGACTATAGTGCGGCTCGGTAGAGTAAAATAGATACATATATATAATGCATGCAGAACTCATTGGAATCATGTTTTGAACATTTCGGAGCGACGTAAGGTCGATATCCCTGTA
The DNA here is from genome assembly GCA_005239505.1 of Nicotiana paniculata. Classification (NCBI taxonomy): domain Eukaryota; kingdom Viridiplantae; phylum Streptophyta; class Magnoliopsida; order Solanales; family Solanaceae; genus Nicotiana; species Nicotiana paniculata. The sequence goes on from MDKI01156128.1 coordinate 74,962, forward strand.
AACATCATTAGGGATAAATATTCATCGATAATCTTATTAGAATCAGGAAGTACCAACAACATTGATAACATAAGAATAAGAGATGCAACCTTAACATCAATTGTTCCATAAGAAGGGAAACAATGTAAGTACTGCTAGCTTCTAAGAGTAGAGTATCTTTGGAAGCTCGTTCATTGCATTATGTACAATCGGAATCGTGTAAAAGAAGGAAAGGGATAGCCTCACATACCTTATATATACTTCCCCAACCTCAAGCTATGCAAATGTCACAACTCCTTAATCTACAATAAGAGAAACGATACTATCGTTATCGTTTAAGCATCATAACTATTATGTATCGACCACAACCTATTTTACGATTAAACGGACAGCACCTACCCTATTTATATGACTTCACAAAATTCAAAACAATCACAAAACAGCCCAAACAACATCAATAATAATCAAATTGAGCCTCCCAAAACAGTCCACACACAACCTAATCACTTCACACATAAGACGACCACCGTGGTCGTGTCAAACGACCCGGAAATGTTACAACGAACGACCAGATCACAACCCTACATATATATGGTGTTTCTCCACATTCTTCCTCCTACAAAACTCCTAAAAACAGTAGTAAAATACGAAGCCCAACAACAACACAAAACAGTCTGCTACAAGTCAAATAACTCGAACTCACGGCTTCCGATCACCGTCCCGTGAGTTCTAACTATTAGGAAACATATTTGTCAACCTTCCTTGATATTTAAACACTTAAATACAGATATTATATGTTTCTTAATTATGAAGTACCTTCCAAAACTCTAACTACAAAGAAAAACGAGAGGCGGTATAATGAAACTTACGTCGTAGGTATCGTTTTTATGTTATTGCTTCTCGATTTCTTGCCCAGAATGATAATCTTCTTTGAAACCCTAGAAGATAGCTTGAGGTTACTTTTATGGGAGTTCTCTGGTTGTTTTATACTGAATAATGAAGAGAAATCCTACCTAAGGTTTATATATATCAAGTTTGGAAAAGTCAAAGAGGTGCTAGCTTCGCACCCTAGGATTGGTCCATCTTTCGACGCTTATATATTTTTATCCTGATGTCGTATGAATGAACAGTTGAGAGTATTGGAAACTAAATTCCAATACCTTCAATTTGGTATATTATATTTCCCAATAATACCTCATATAACACATGAAATTTATTTCTCAAAAAGCTCTAGTGATCCACCTACTTGTCACTTATGATGTCTGCGCAGTCTTGCAAAACTGCAAATATCTCTCTACTCCTACATCATATCGATGAACGGTTTAATGAATTGGAAACTAGATTCATAGATATTAAATTTGGTTGGTAGATCATCCAATAATTCCAAGTATATTTGGATAAAATCTCAGTTACATTGACCTACATTTAAGCACATTATGAGTGTAACTTGTGAACACCTTTGCCGACTTTTGTTCCACAACATGCTTGACTTCAAAATGTAGAACACAACTATCATACGATAAAAATTAAATCATATAATAAGCTCCTTATCGTGTAATGAACCATAGTATCACCCTAAAGTACATGTTATAACATTCCAAACTCGTCGACTTTCGACGAAACTTATTTTCTACAATTTGTTTAGCTTCTAAGCTTTCCATCCCTATTGGTACTCGTTATTCATGATCTTAAATATTTGTAACCTCAAATGTAACATGATTAACTTACTTTATATTCCATCAAATATAATCTTATTTCTGAGCTTACATCAATTGACTTACGATGTACTCTCGCGTACGAAAACATGGGGTGTAACATCATTTCCCCCTTTGGAACATTCTTCTTCGAATGTTGACTAATGCACTTTTCCATATCTTAAGCAATAACTCTTACGAATAATTTAATATTGTCTTTTCCATCTAGGGAGTTGTTCGGTGAATAAATCCAAAGTCTAGGACATTCCCCCCTTTAGGCCTCTTTCTCACACCACGACTTGTGGTCGAACTCCTTTCAATGTCGTAACTATTTCTACATTCTTTCATGCAGCCTAGAAAATTCTAACCTTGAATGTGCGCCAATGCGACTCTTATCTCCTATTTTTATTTCTTTTTAGCTTTTAATCTATCTTTATGATTCACTTGGTGAAGATATATTGTACTATGACAAGCTGTCCCTCTGGGCATCTATAGGTGTACTAAAGTTCTTTGTTTGGTATTTTGTTGAACTTACGACTATTACTATATCTTGTTTCATAGCCTCAGTTATCTATGCTTATGGGTTTACCACTACTAGGTAGGTCATACTATACCATAACTCTTACTTCAATTTATTATTATGGAGACTTGCCACCCAACTCCAGGTTTTTCTCTCACCGCTTGTCCTATATGCATAAATCTAAGCCATTTAATGCTCCCTTATTACCGTCCATCTTAATAATGATAGCATAATCTCATCTCATACTTTGTAACTTTCATCCATTCATTGATGATTCACCTTCATATTGATCTATAATCTACCACTGATAATTTAAAATCTCTTATGTAATATATCGTCACTAGTGCTCACGTCTCATCGGGAACATCTGAAGTGATTTTCCTGATCCACTTAGGGACGATACTATAATGCAATAACTGAATTTCATAGCATCCAAATGTGATTCATCTTACGGGCGTATTCTAATCAGGTGCAGTTCATGAAATACTTGTTCTCTAAATCATTACTCAATCAAAGGTCTAAACGTCATCCTCTTATCATTTATCACGATTACACCCTTACTTTACTACCATGGTAGAATTCTATCTCTTCTACATGCTCCTAGTTTTAAACTCTTTTGAGTTCACTCGTGATATTCTGAGATTTTTATAACTGTATGGAAACCATCAGCTCTCTTGTTGTGATGGGTTTAATCCCGAGGAATTATCTATTCTCGTCACCTTCTCACACACCTTTTCTTATCCTTACTCATGCCTAGCTAAAACCTTGTTGCTCTACTATACTTTAGCTTGCGACCTACGCACATCTACTTATACTACTCGTAAACTTCCTTTCATCATGTTAGCACCATAGATTTCCTTGCACGCCTTCTCAGTTGTCTTTAAATGCAAACAATTACTTTTCTTGGTCGTTCTGCCACTTGCTGCATTGATACTTGGCCTATCTTAGTACCCATGAATACGGGAGTTCCCTATAACTCATACGACCTCCATTATCAACTTTTGATTGATTTTTTTTTTCTTCTTCCGTTCATTAGCTACGATAGGTTCCACTTTCTTATGGAGTGCATACAACATTATAGTGAGAGTGCTGTTACAACACCATTTCTACTTTAGGTCACTATGCTTATGTTGAAGCCTGCTTCCTTATTTCCTCAGCTAGTCTTTTGTTGTAGTAATTAGGGAAGAACTTCTAACTCTTATAAAGCTGAGACCTTATTTACATTGTATATCCCATGGTATTTCTGATGTTCTTACTCGCCTATCATTATCCTTAGTTACTTACTCCATGTCCTTGTGCTTGTAGGGTTTCTTCTTGAAATTTCAGTGGTCTCCATTGTGGAACACTCTTTTATTTACGTAACACTTATACTGTACCTTCTACTATGCCAACTCCTATCTGAATATTTCTCGAGGATTACGATTTTGTATCTAAGAGACTGAATTTCCTATGCTAGGTTTCACTACGTTTATCTTGCATGATCTACTAATTTGCCTATATCCTCCTATCTATCCATAACTAGGCTCTTCCTGAATCAACTACTGACTACCCATTGGTCACTCTCATATCTTTATTTTATGTAATGCCTCTTGGGTTATGTCCTTTGTCTTAACTTACCTCTTGTACGGGATCCTTATGTATCAAGTATTCATTCCCACTTATATATCAATATCATCGAGTGCGAAACCCTTATTGATTCTCCCCAACATCATGCTTGCATAATGTTCTGCAGTTATATTATATCTGTAGGATATGAATAAATGCAATCTTATTCCTTTAACCTTTTTACCACATTCTTCCTTTACCATTCAATATTTACCTCTTCATCTTTGGCATTTTGTTTCTACATCTCACAGACATTACTCGCCTTGCGGTAACCCTTCTACACCAGGTATAATTGAATTTCCTACACACAAGGGTGACATGTGGTATAACTGACACATTTAGTCCCTTAAGCTTAACTCTGCTCATAATGGTTACTTTAGGGAAGCGTCTTCGTGAATGACCTTTAAAGGTTATTCTTCTATTGTTCATTCTACTATTGTCGAAACACTATCTTTGAAACTATGTCGACTATTACCAATTCCTTTGATCCCTAGTTCATGTTCGATTTTTTTTCTTGTTTACTATCCCATACTAATTTCTATTACTTGGGGGGTCTAACTTTCCTTATGGTAATCACTTGTGAGTCACCACTCATTTCTCGAAATGAGGGTATGGCTTTATGGCTTACACTTTAGTATTGTCTCAAGGCCTGTCTCCTCTATTTTTTTTTTTTGCTTCACTTGACTATAGATTTTATCATTATACAATATTCTGATTTACCGCTATTACTCATTTATCACCTCTTACTCACAATTTTTCATTTACTCTCTTCTTATTCTCATGCTAATATCTCTGTCTATCGCCCTATTATAAAGACTTCAACATGACGTTCTTTCACATTTATCTCCCAGTGCTTCATATCACTGGCTCTTCGGGAAGCCTAACATTATTCTTCTTTATTTTTTTTTTTTTTACTGGTGGTTGGAGTCATACTAAGGCAAATATTTATCCCTTCTAGGATCCTAGTGCCTATATTCTGAAATTTCTGCATATTCTAGTATTCATATCTGAATGTTCTATTCTAGAGTGACCATATGGCTATCTCCAAATGAGAACTATTACCATGTTCTGCACTACCCTTCAAAAATGATAAATAATGATAACAATCTATCCACAATTTTTGGTTACTCTAATCCCAACTGGATCCTGATATCCTATCCTTCTCTTAAATTATTTCAGTTAGCTCCCATAGGGAATAATTGAGATTGGTATGGAAAATTGTAGATATCTCTGTAACCGTTGAAAGTAACTAAAAATGCTTCTATTTCTCTGCCAGAATTATAAATATTGATAATCTTTATTAACTATGTACCACGTACAATTCTTTATCTTGCTTCTTTTACTTGCTAAAACTCGTATCTACCTTCAGATTCTCTTATTTCTTTTTACCATATGGGTAGATAGATATTCTTTCCTTAGAGCTCCTTATTAAGAAACTAACACATCTTAGTACACACATGATCTGCTGAAGCCCTCACATTTACTCATCATAAGCATGATGCAAAATTGAATTCCTCTGACTCAACTCTTCCACATCCACATTGCAATCTCTTACCATCCATCTTTATAGATGTATGCATTGTCGTATTATAAATAAGATAGAATTGAGGAAATTGAGTTCTTATGATTGAGCTCTACGACATGATCTAGAGTAAGAGAAAGAGTAACAGTCCTAAATGCCCGGTAGCCTCTTGCTTATAAGTGTGGTTCACAACACACCCATAAACAAGACTCTACTAGACACGACTCATAGACAACCCCTAGGACAGACCTGCTCTGATACCAAGTTTGTCACGACCCAAACTGGAGGATCATGACTAGCACCCGAGCCATACTTGTCGAGCACCAACGTACATTTTATCTAACCTTCTTATTATCTTTAAGAAATAACGAGATCAATATAAATGGTAGATATGGATCATGAACATACATCACATGGGATGACAAGATTTCTAAGAAACTACATAAAAGGTACGAGCTACAACGCTGCAATGAAAGACTATAAAAAAAAAATAAGCCAACAAGGAATACCAAACTATACACGAGTCGACACCTGTCTATGAGCCTCTAAAGGAGAAAAAGTATTGCAACATAGCTGGAACAGGGCCCCGACATACCCATAATATCTATAACAAAAATGTATACCAAGACCACGGCAAGTCCGGAGAAGGGATCTCGCCTATAACCGCTGAATTGGAAAGCCTATTATGGTTGGGGAGCTTTGTCTACCTATCTATCAGGACCTGCAGCACGATATGCAGTGTCCACAAATAAAAGGACGTCAGTACGAATAAAGTACTGAGTACGTAAGGCAGGAAAGCATAAATATTAACAGTAATGTAAAGGGAGATATAAAACATGTAGCATCTGAGTGCTTCTAAGAGGAATTAACATGAAATGCATGATACATATATACACATAATATTTTTAAACATCCGCCTCTGTGGGCATCATCATCATCATAGAACATTCGCCTCTGTGGGTATCATCATCATATCATACCCGGCCTCAAAGAGGACTCGGTAAACCCAATTAATCTGTGGTTGCAGAATAGATGCCATACCCGGCCGACTATAGCAGGCTCGGTAGAGTAAAATAGATACCTATATATAATGCATGCAGGGCTTATTGGAATCATGTTCTGAACATTTCAGAGCGACGTAAGGTCGAGATTCTCCGTACACATCATTAGGGCTAACTCTTCATCGATAATCTTATTAGAATCAGGAAGTACCAACAACATTGATAACATAAGAATAAGAGAAGCAACCTTAACATCAATTGTTCCATAAGAAGGGAAACAATGTAAGTACAGTTAGCTTCTACGAGTAGAGTATCTTTGGAAGCTCGTTCATTGCAATATGTACAATCGGAGTCGTGCAAAAGAAGGAAGGGATAGCCTCACATACCTTTTATATACTTCCCCAACCTCAAGCTACGCAAATGTCACAACTACTTAATCTACAATAAGAAAAACGACACTATCGTTATCGTTTAAGCACCATAACTATTATGTATCGACCACAACCTATTTTACTATGAAACGGACAGCACCTCCCCTATTTATATGACTTTACACAAGTCAAAACAATCACCAAACATACCAAACAACATCAATAATAATCATATTGAGCCTCCCAAAACTGTCCACACACAACTTAATCACTTCACACATAAGACAACCATCGTAGTCGTGAAAACGATACGGAAATGTTACAACGAATGACCAGCTCACAACCCTACATATTTTTGGTGTTTCTCCACACTATTCCTCCTCCAAAACTCCACAAAATATTAGTAAAACACGCATCCCAACAACAACACAAAACAGTCCGCTACAAGTCATATAACTCGAACTCACGGCTTCCGATCACCGTCCCGTGAGTTCTAACTATTAAGAAACATATTTATCAACCTTCCTTGATATTTAAAAACTTAAATACAGATATTATACGTTTATTAACTATGAAGTACCTTCCAAAAATCTAACTACAAAGAAAAAGGAGAGGCGGTATAATGACACTTACGTCGTAGGGATCGTTTTGATTTTATTGTTTCTCGATTTCTTGCCCGTAATGATAATATTCTTTGAAACCCTAGAAGATAGCTTGAGGTTATTTTTATGGGTGTTATCTGATCTTAAATATTTATAACCTCCAATGTAACATGATTAACTTACTTTATATTCCATCAAATATAATCTTATTTCTGAGCTTACATCAATTGACTTACGATGTACTCTCACGTACGAAAACATGGGGTGTAACAGTAACAACCAAATAACCATGTGAATTCAAGGCCATAGAAATATTTACCAAACGGTGAGTCATATACGGCATACCATCAACATATAGTTCAATTAGATAAATCCACATTTCCCATCTATTACTTGCTACATAGCATTTAGCACTTAGATACATTCAACAATTTGATTCGTTATCATTTCTTTCATTTTGTAGCACATCCTCTCATACTGATGTATTCAACATTTACCGAGCTTTGCACATGATAGAATAAGCACAAAGAATCACCTTTTCACAAACTCATATAACATGGTGGCATGGTAATCAACCAGGACGATCAGAGAATAGAAGCTTATGCCTCAACTCATTAGAAAAATCGATTCACATATGCATAAGCCAGAAACTCATACTGAATGCTCGGACACCAACAAGGAGACTCTACGAAGATTAAAGTTAGCCATACATACCTTGAATCAGAATTCTCCTTTAATTTTTTTTTCACAAATCCCCAGACCGTCTAGCACCAGCAATCTATTCCACAATGTGACATATTCCACTTAGAATTAGGAACCATAAACATACTCGAACTCATTTAGGAATTTTATCAAACGTTATGTGACCCCTTAGATTGCTAACCCTTTTTTTGTGAATAATTACCCAAACTCGTTTCCCTTTACTAGATTAGGGATTTTAACTTACATGCATGCAAGGTATCGGCTTTTATCTCCAAGAATCAATTTATGTGTTCTACCCTTTTTAGCCAAAACCTGAGAATTAAAAGGAAACGGGGTGGGGACTCGCCTCTTAGAGTGAAGAAGATGACAATTACTCAATAATTTCCGGGCCCGATGAAGAATCAATTTTGGGTGAAGATGGAACCTTCTCTCTCAATAACTCTCTTTTCCCTCTCTCTATTTTGTTCAGAAAATCCTTAAAATGGAAGGGGGTAAGTGTTTTAATGAACTAGGGGACGGGTATAAAAATTAGAATTTTAAAGGTCCCGAAGCAGAAATGCGGTCAGGAATGCGATCGCATTCCTGCGCATAAATGGCCCTCAAATGGGCCAAAAAGAAATTGGACTTCCTAGGTATGCGACCACTATGCGGTCTGCATACCTGTTATGTGATCGCATAGTGAGTCGCATAACTCCCTTCACAAAAATCAAGGTGCAAGAATGCGACAACTATGCGGCCCACATTTGTGAAATGCGACCGCATTCTTTGCTGCATAGTTGTCCTCAAAATGGATAGCAAACTGCCCAAGTATGTGACCACTATGCGGTCCGCATACCCGATCTGCGATCGCATAGTGGACCGCAGACTTGCACAAATCTGGAAAATTATATCTTTTGAGTCCCGGGTACTTTTTACTCAAAAAGGGTCCGTTTTAAGAATTTCTAGAGTTATAACAACACGGGGACCTATTCAGGCATTACTTTTAGCCATGAAATTTTACGGGTCTTTACATTCTCCCCCACTTAAAATCATTCGTCGTCGAATGAGGATCGGGGAATCACTAGAGTAGGAAAAATATAAAATAAACCAACCCCCAAAATTTCCCACTAACTCCGATAACTTCTGAAAATTTCGCCAGAGTTTCCTTTGAATATAGGCCTATCCACCTGTCAGAGAGCCCCGAAACACATGTTTAACCAATTCCGCACATTACCAGTCACTCCATCAACTCCCTTATATTTGGGTTACCTCATCAAGTCGTATGCAATTCAATTACTTCAACATGTTATACCTATTTTAATTAACACCACAAACTTGCATATCTTTTAACTATCACATGAATTGCACATAATTTTGCTATTACAATAAGTTGCACATAATTCAGCTATTTTAATGAGTTGCACATAATTCAGCTATTTTAATGAGTTGCACATAATTCAGCTATTTCAAGGAGTTGCATGTGATCCAACTATTCACAACAACATATACATTTATTTAACAAAGTTTGAGAAGTCACAATAGTAGGGTAATTAGGGGAGTGGAGTGTTCTTGAACAAAATTTGACACCGATGTAATTGCTTAGAGATGACAACTTTCAAAACCATATTTTTCAGGAATTTCGGCATCATCTCCTTTGTATCTAGGCCTATCCACCAGTCAGAGAATCACCCAAAACCATCCTAAAAGCTCGTCAATAAATCGATAAAGCACCGCAATGTATTTACCCATAACACTAATTCTCATCATCATAAGAACTACATTATCATAATGACACCTGAACATGGATTGCAAATTTTTAGATCATAACACCAATAAGGTACCTTTCAAGTCAAAACTAATTGATATATAATCAAGCAAAAATATTTTCCTTCCACGACACTTTCGGCCTTCAAGGTGGCCTCCTCAACTTACAAGTTTTGCCATAACACATTCGCAAAAACAATCCCAACCCCTAAACTTACCTAACAAGGATGATATCTAGATACCTCTCATAAGCTAACTACCCATTAACTTCACCTACAATAATCTACACAAAAATGATACACAAAGGATCTTCCAAATACCTTCTTAGACATAGATATATGAAAACACAAATACATGAGAAACATCATACCCCTAGCGCAACCTAATGGGAAATGCACTTATGTACCCTTCATTATCAATCCACATCACATCTACCAGGGAACATTTTGAGAATAATCGGTTCACCCTCCTGAAATCTAAATCTCTATGCGAGCACCCAAACTAAACCCATGGTGACCTTCACGATTACTCTAAGATGTGCCATAATAAATTGACCATAAAATTACCTACTGATTATATGAGATCACAGGGTGACTTTGACACGGTTGAACCTTCAATACCAAATAGACTTAATAAAGTAAGGAGCAACGGAGTTCAAGATTGGGCTGGAATTATTCGGGAATCCATTAATGTGATGAGCAGAGTATTTCATGAGATTATATGCTAAGAGACACGAGGATTTCTATTAACGATGCCGACATGGTTTAATCCAGGTGACTACATCAATTATCTGATAATTGAAGCATAGTGGTAACTAGTATTCTTAGATAAGGTGGATACCATGTATGTGAACTTGAGGTTTTAAAGAAGTGATCAAGTAGGATACGCCGGTTGTGTCCCTGAGTGTAAGGTAAGTAGTTAAGCTCAAATTGTAAGGCTCTTACAACATGGGTGTGATTGAGGCCGCAAATGAAATACGTGGTATTTGATTTCACTCCCAACAATAAACGACACAAGGAATTTATGCCACAAGCGCATGAGGATGGAAAAGAGGTCATAGACTTATGAGATTATCATAATTCGAACAATCTAACCCCTTCCTAAGGCGGTGGAATGCCAGAGGTAGTATAATTCCCATACATGACAATGACGTTGTCAATACTCCTAGGAGTGGAGTGAGCAGAGAGCCACATAACCTTCATCAAATCCGACCCATTTATGAATTTTGAAAAGGGGACACACTTTGGTTTGAAATCATGGAAATTTAATCTTGAACTGTAAGGAAAATCATTACTTTTGGAACCCATGAGACAAGCCCTCATAGCCCTAGAAAATTGTCACAATGGCGAGAAAGTACTTATAATCGTTACGGGTTAGTGTAGAATAAGGCCTCGAAGTGACCATATGAATTATTATGAAAGGGCGAGAAGCCTTAATGCGCTTACCGAAGACGATTAACTTGAGTTATCTAGTCACATGGACAAGAAAATCAGGTGGATGATTGTTTAGGAGAAAATCTCACAAGGAGTCTGAGCAATATCTTCTTATCCTAACAGAAGGAACTTACCCCGACCCTTGATTCCATAAGGCATAAAGTTAGATTCACAAGGAGAGTTACTAGTTGAAAATAGATAGTAAGGCAACACAACTAAGAGCATCATTTGGAATCAACAAGCTTAAACAGAGTTGAAGACATTAAAAGTCTGTAGTAAAGGGGAAATTTGCCCACTCTCAGGGAACTTGTAGAGTACATAAAAGTGAGGCTAATTAAATCAAATCGTATAGTTGGATAACTAGTCAAGAAATTGAGATAATATTGCATTGAAGATTACGGGTGAACAACACATGATGCAAAACAAATTAAATAGAAGTGAGAGAGCTTATAGAAGTGACCTTTACATTGCAACTACTAGGAAGGGTGGTAATATAAGGTATCACGAGGAGCTAAATTCTTGAAAGAAGATCTCCGCATATAAGCACATGATGTATAGCTCCATAATTTTAAAAAAATCCAATTACGTTTAGCAACTCTACTTCACAACGAAGCACTACAACACACTTGTACACAACTAGTTACCAACCAAATTGGGAGATGCTATAAGACTTGGCCGAGAGAAAGGCTTGACATATGAATGTGCTAATAGGTGTGTTGCTCCTAGTGAACCCCAAAACTAAAAGCGGGAGTTAGACTGAGAAGAGGATTGTTAGATTAGCATATGCATAGGTGGTTCAGAAATTTGTGGCATGCTATCAACCCTTGATGAACTTGAAGTGAAATGGGAACCCATGTAATTTGTGGCACTTATTAATCCATTGACCAGATATCTAGAAGTATTTTAAAATTAGAGCTACTATGTCTGGTTTAGAGTTCAACCTTTAAGGATAGTGCTTCTAAAGGGATAGGATTTAGAAGGAATAATATAGCCTATAGTAGATGAAGCAGGTTCGTAGTTAGAGTAAAAGGATGGATTGAATTGTCTTTCCACCTATAATTCTATATCTTTCTTTAGATATGTCAGAATACTAAAAACCCCAGTAATATCAAAGGACCGAAAACTAGTTAACCAGAGAATAAAGGTGTTGTTACATCTATCCCATTTACTGTATTAAGCGGAATTGGTAAAGAATTTGGGGGATTACTATTGATAAAAGAAATATCATTTCTAGATACCAGGGACACAATTATGCTCTTTCTTCAGCCCTCGAAATTGGAACTGAGAAATGGGTCATCAACTAGGGGAAAGCCGGGTATGTCAGATGAACTAACAAAAAAGGAAACTTGAGGTTTTAGGAGTAAACTCAATAGCTTCACGGCTAGGGGATAAAAACATCAAAATCAGTTGGATTCATTGAAACATAGACCAATTAACATATAGCGACACTCAAATACGTATTATGCAAACCAAAGGAGGAGCGAAAATGCTCGTCTTCCTTACAACTAGAAGAAGAAGAACCTTCAAGAATAAGATGGGCAACAAGAACAAGTAGCATGATCTAGTTACAATAATAGAGGCTCGACAAACCCTAGCTATGATGGAGATTTTAGCAATGTTACCAAAAGTAATTGAGCAAATCAAATCCAGAAAATAACTTGAAAAAAAAAAGAGGGTGAACACGCCAAGAAAATGAAAATCTTATAGATTCCACTCACTAGGAAAAAATAAAAGTCCCAACAAAATAGAGTGAGGGCACTACCAGACTAAAAAGAGTGGTGAAACAAGGCAAGATCTTCACCATGATATCATGTCAACATTCAGACTAAAGCAGAAACTCGAAGAACAATGGCCTAGGGTTTTGAATAGAGAAGAATAAATGGTCTAGAGGAAATATCCTTTTATCTTGTGCGAAAATATGATAATTGTTCATCCATTCATTCGATAAGGAATTCTTCGCGTTTAGTCCCTTGTTTAGAGTTTAGAAAGGCGTGTGGGAAGTAGTAATTCTATAGTTACAACTCCATTCAAGGACATGATTATAGAGCTCATTATCATAAGAGATTTCTTATAAGAGAATTTGTGGTAGAGTGGATTCACGAACTAATGGATCTCGTTCAAAGAGTAGATGCATGAAATAGTTTGTGACTTCAACATTTACTAAGACCATGCCTATGAAAGTTCTTCAATATGGATGTACATATACAACAAGAGTATGTTGGTTGTGCTAAGGAGTGACTTACTTGGTGACCTTAGGTTGATAGGGCAATAGCTGAATGGATGCCCCTCGACTCCACATCCTTAACGTACGTTGGTCCCGTGCCGATATACTATAGGATTTGGTGGTGCAGTGACATCAATAGGGACAAGGACACTCCCATCATAGCGATAGGGTCTACCAACCCCTCCACAACTCAATACATTCTGTTAACAAGCCCTTAGGCAATCCCTTCAGACTCAATGGTGGGATCAATCCCTCATCACGGCTTCAAACACGCGGATTATGGTAACATGATTACTCATTTTGAGAGTAAGGTTTGGAGAGAAAACTAACTCCTTAACTTGAGCTCTATCGCACGATTGGAGTATCAAAGAATGGTGAAATTCCTAAATGTCCATGTAGCCCCCTAATTATAGATGTGGTCGACAACACACTGATAAGAAGGGCTCTACTAGACACAGCTCCGAGACATCCTAGGACACTTTAAATCCTTAGGATCTGATACCAATTTTCACGCCCAAAAACCAAGGGACGAGACGGGCACCTACTCGGATGATCCCGGTCAAGCAGGTCTCGATTGCCTTTCCTACCCAACGCGTTACCCTGTGTGCATAATATACAAATTTATAATGAATTTACAACATAATTTCCAGTTTCCTCTTTTAGAGCTTCAATCCATTGATGATCCAAAAATTTTACCAACTAAATACAACATTTCCATCACGAGACCACGATTTCGGATATTTACGACTACTACCCAAAATATATACACAACCCACATAGTGTCTACGGAGCCTCTAAGAGTATTAGGAGTTTACATAGACTTGCCGGTAACAAGGCCCCGCCTATACTTTTTACAACATAAGCAAAAGAGAATGATATAGTCCACACACGGCCCCGAGAGGAAATGGGGCTCACTATAACTGCTGAAGAGATGAAGAAGAGGCACCACTAACGGTGGACCGAGCTACCTGTTATAGAACCACCTACATCCATATAAAAGATGTAGCGCCCCCGGAAAAAGGGATGTTAGTACCATTGAATAGTACTAGCATCTATGAACAAACTTTACTATATGTAAAATCAAGCAATACACATATAAGAGGCAATAAAAGAAACTCAAACAAATATTACACAGGGATACAGAGAATCAAAACTGAGGTTTTCACATTTTCTTAATTCAATTGTTCCCTTGTTGGGCGCGCAACCCGATCCCACCTTACAATCATATTCCACCCTTATGTCTTCTGTTGCGGCATGCAACCCGATCCCATCTCACAAACACATTACACCCTTATTACTTCTGTTGCGGCGCGCAACCCAATCTCACCTTACAATTCAGTTACGGCATGAAATGCGGTCCCACCTTACAATTCTGTGGCGGCGTGCAACCCGATCCCACCTTACAATTTTGTTGCTGCGTGCAACCCGATCCCACTTTACAATTCTGTTGCAGCGTGCAACCCGATCCCACCTTACAATTCTGTTGCGGAGTGCAACCCGATCCCACTGTACAATTACATTTTATAGAAACATCAACCAATCAATTAAATCACAAGGATTTTCATCATCAAGAATATAATTTTGTAATAACCAAATAACCATGTGAAGTCAACGCCATAGCAATCTTTACCAAATGGTGAGTCATATACGGCATACCATCAACATATAGTTCAATTAGATAAATCCACATTTCCCCTCCATTACTTGCTACACAACATTTAGCACTTAAATAAATTCAACAATTTGATTCGTTATCATTTCTTTCGTTTTGCACCACATCCTCTCATACTGATGTATTCAAAATTTACCGAGCTTTGCACATGATAGAATAAGCACAAAGAATCATCTTTTCACAAGCTCATATAACATGGTGGCATGGTAATCAACTAGGACAATCAGAGAACTGAATCTTACGCCTCAACACATCAGAACAATCGATTCACATATGCATAAGCCAGAAACTCATACTGAATGCTCGGAAACCAACAAGGCGACTCTACGAAGATTAAAGTTATCCATACATACCTTGAATCGGAATTCCCCTTTAATTTTTTTTTTCACAAATCCTCGGACCGTCTAGCACCGTCTATCTATTCCACAATGTGACATATTTCACTTAGAATTAGGAACCATAAACATAACTCGAACTCATTTAGGCATTTTATCGAACGCTATGTGACCCCTTAGATTACTAACCCTCTTTTTGTGAATAATTAACCAAACTCGTTTCCCTTTACTAGATTAGGGAGTTTAACTTACATGCATGCAAGGTATCGGCTTTTATCTCCAAGAAACAATTTATGTGTTCTACCCTTTTTAGCCAAAACCTGAGAATGAAAAGGAAATGGGGTGGGGACTCACCTCTTAGAGTGAAGAAGATGACAATTACTCAATAACTTCCAGGCCCGAGTGATGGTGAAGAATCAATTTTGGGTGAAGATGGAACCTTCTCTCTCAAGAACTCTCTCTTTCCTCTCTCTATTTTGTTCAGAAAATCCTTAAAATTGAAGGGGGGTAAGTGTTTTAATGAACTGGGGGTCGGGTATAAAAATTAGAATTTTAAAGGTCCCGACGCAGAAATGCGGTCAGGAGTGCGATCGTATTCCTGCTATGCGGTATGCATTCCTGTCGCATAAATGGCCCTCAAATGGGCCAAAAAGATACCGAACTGCCCATGTATGCGACCATTATGCGGTCCGCATACCTGTTATGTGATCGCATAGTGCGTCGCATAACTCCCTTCGCAAAAATCAAGGTGCAAGAATGCGATAACTATGCGGTCTGCATTCGTGAATTGTGATCGCATTTTAGGTCGCATAGCTATCCTCAAAATGGATAGGTAACTGCCCAAGTATGCAATCACTATGCGGTCCGCATACCTGATCTGCGATCGCATAGTGGACCGCAGACCTGCGCAAATCTGGAAAATTATATCTTTTAAGTCCCGGGGTACTTTTTACTCAAAAAGGGTCCGTTTTAAGAATTTCTACAGTTATAAAAATACGGGGACCTATTCGGGCATTATTTTTAGCCATGAAATTTTACGGGCCTTTACATGCAGATTCTAATACTGTGAAGCCATCAGTCTGGGGATCTTCTCTTTGCTATTCTAATCCTAATGTTAGGAGTTTGAGAATTGTCTAAATTAATCAACCTCCTCCATGCACTAGGCAGTTCAGAGAATGAGTGAAACTCAGATGTACCTGCAAAAGGAAACACAATGTAAGCTATGAATTTCCTCCACTGAGTTGCCTTCTCTGAACACATGTTGAAAGACCACATTGAAGTTGCCCTTGATCTCTATAATTCTCTTCACATAATTTTCAATGACCCAAGGAGGGTCCCATTCCCCTTCTATCACTTTCTTCATCACTAATGAATCTGTCTCCAATATGAGAGGATGAAGATCATGCTCCACACAGTATTCCAATCCTTGAAGAATAGCCTTAGCTTCAGCCACCACATTAGTTGTCACCCCCAAGTCTACTGCCCTTACATACACCACATCACCTTTATCATTCCTCAAAAAAAAAAACCTAATGGCCTAGGACCAGGATTTCCTTTTGAGTCTCCATCAGTATTGCATATGTACTAACAATGAAAAGGAAGCTTCCATGTTACTCTTGTAGTGAGCAGTATAGGTTTATATCCTTCAAAATATTGAATTATGTGTGGCCATAAAAATGGAATATTAGCCACCCAAGCATACCTCACCCTTGCCAGTCGATGCAATGTCCTACTGATCTCATTAATCACCCTATTTGTGGACACTGAACCCCCATGATTACCTGCATTTCTTCTCTTCCAAAGTTCCCAAGTGATAATAGCTGGTATTGCTGAAACAATGGCTTTAAATTTGGACAACATTGAGCATACCACCAATGGCTTATAACCTGCTTCAGTTGAAACAATGGCACAGTAATTCAAGCAGCCCTCATGAACAAGTTCCATACTTTAGAGGCAGTAGGACTTGTGACAAATATATGCTCAATAGATTCCTCTTGGGGCTGCTGATAACACCAACACCTAGACATCACCATTTTCCCTTGCCTCCTCCACATGTCATCAGTGGCTATTTTCTGCCTCCACAATCTCCACACGAAGAAGGATATCTTGAATTGTACGCCTTTAATCCACATTAACTTGAATTCATGATTAGGATCCTCCCTATGCCTTACTATTTGCCAAGCACTACTAACACTGAACTTGCCTGATGGAGTTGGCATCCAGTATGGCCTATCCCAGTATCCCTCACTACCTTCATAATGCACATTTAGCCTTATATGTTCTGCAATTTCCTCATTGAAGGTTTGATCTAGCAGTTGATCATCCTATGTTTCACCTTGCTGCAATTCTGCTACATCCTGAAGATCTTAATCGATTGGAAAGTTTTCAGGTAATACGTGATAAAGTGCACCCAATCCAGTCCAATTTTCATCCCAAATATTAGTTGTTCCACTCTTCAATTCCCATAGGATCTCATGTTCTACTTCTTCCCTAACATTCAACATTTGTCTCCAAACATGAGACCCCCTTCTAAACTGCACCAACGTAGGTATCTCCTTCTTGCAATATTTATTCCACATGAAATCAGACCATAAAGATTTTGTGGTCCTAAACCTCCACCATAGTTTAGCAAATAATTCCCTCGACACATCATGTAAGGACCTAAAACCTAGGCCCCCTTCCTCTTTAGGAAGGCAAAGATTTTGCCATGAAGCCCAATGTCTGCTTCTCCCTTCTTCCTTTGTTCTCCAAAAAAACCTAGCAAAAATCTTATGAAGATGCTCTAGGATATTTTTTGGTGGATGAAGGACTGATAACATGTGGACTGGCATACTTTGCAACACACTAGAAATGAGTGTTGCTTTTCCTCCAAATAACAACAGCTTTTCTTTCCATGAATGCAATTTAGCCTTTTCTTTCTTGATAAGATCCTCATAATATTTCTTCCTCCTTCTAGTCTAGAAAATAGGACACCCTAGATATGTGAAGGGGAATTTACCTCTTGCAAATTCTGTAATAGCTCCAACCGCCTGACACAATCCATTAGGAATCTTTGAATAGTTGTAGTATGAACTCTTATCTTTGTTGTTCATCTGGCATGATATCTTCTCATAGTTCCCTAATACCACCATAATCTTGCTCAAGGATGGAGGATGAGCAGAAGCAAAAACTATAGTATCATCAGCGTATGCCAAGTGATTTAAAGGATTAGACCACTTAGGCATTCCAAATCCCACAAAATGACATGTCTTCAACTAGCTTATTCAAAGACCTGGAAAGTACCTCAACTGACAGAATGAACAATGCTGGTGATAGAGGATCCCCTTACTTCACACCCCTTGTAGACTTAAAAAATCCTGAGGACTACCCATTCACCAATACTAAGTACCAGTTATTTGACACCAAGTTCCACACCATGTTGATGAATTGCTAAGAAAATCCCATCTTCTTTAGTACATGCAATAAGTACTTCCATAAAACTCTATCATAGGCCTTAGCCATATCAAGCTTGATCACAACATTAACTGGCTTTCCCCTTAACCTTATGTCATTGACAATTTCTTGAGTCAATAAGATGTTCTCAAATATACTCCTACCCTTCACAAATCCGGATTGATTAGGAGAAATTAGAGAAGGAAAAAAGTTTTCAATCTGTCATGTAACACCCTAGAAAAGACCTAGTTAATGAAGTTGCTCAAGCTAATAGGTCTTAAGTCAGAAAAGGTCTCAACTCTAGGTTTCTTGGGCAGCAACACTAGATTGGTGTGAGTTATGAATTTAGGCAGTGCAGCTCCTCCAAAGAAGTGTAGCACCATGTTGTGTATATCATCACCAATAACATCCCAACATGTTTTATAAAACAGGCCAGTGAATCCATCTGGACCACTAGTACTCTCCCCACTAAGCTCAAAAACTGCTGTCCTTTACCTCTTCAATTGTTGGCAATCTCTAAGTTCCAAATTCTGTTCCATAGTGACTGTTGAAGGTACATTATTGAAGAAGGATAAGTCAGATGCATCACCTTTATTTGTGAACTGTTTTTGATAAAAATCTACTGCATTTGTATCTAGTTGCTCTTGGTCTTCAATCCATACCCTACTTTCACTTTTGATCCTCTTCAGTTGTAATTTCTTTCTTTTGCCATTGACATGATTGTGAAAGAAACTTGTATTCCTATCTCCTTCACCAAACCAAGTCATCCCAGCTTTTTGCTTCCAATACTGCTCCTCAATACTCAAGTATTTCTTCAATTCAGATTGAGCCTTTTGAAGCACAATCTTGTTCTCAATTGTAGGTCTTCTTCAAACAACATCTCTTTCAACCCTAACAATGTCCTCCAAAATTGCCAACTGCTTGAAGATATCACCAAATGTTTCCCTACTCCATTTTGACAGTGCTGCCTTCACCCTCTTGAGCTTCTGCTTGAACATCAAAAACAGATCCCCTATGAAATCTGATTCCCAATTCTGCCTCACCACATCCATAAATGTAGCATTCTTATTCCAAAATTTCAATAACCTGAAAGGCTTGACAAAATTGGTGGTGTGCTCCCCACATGTCATTAACAATGGTGCATGATCTGATCCAGTTCTGATTAGATGTTCAACTTCAATATTTGTCAACATATTCTGAAATGGCATATTCACAAAGATCCTATCCAATATCTTGAATATACACGCAACATTGGGTCTCCCATTCCACCATGTAAATGGGCTTCCTTTATATCCTTGCTCAAACAAACCACACGAGTTTACACAAAATGCAAAATCCTCATATTCAGGAGGGTGTACTGGCAGTCCTCCTATTTTCTCATCTTTATGCAATATCACATTGAAATCCCCTCCTACTAACCATGTCAATTTCATATCACTTGCTAAGTAATACAAGTGATCCCACAATTCCAACCTATCCATTGCTGAACATTTTTCATAAACAAATGTCATCATCATGTGTTGCCCCAGATCATGGTGAAACACTCTCAGAGTCACCGGTTGCTCAGTATCCTCCACTAATTCCCATTCCACCACTGCATCAAAGAACAACCATATCTGCCCATTAATATTTGCATAAGCAGTCTCCATATTTAACTTTCTTCTATATCTATCAATGAATCTCTTCTTTTGAAAAGGCTCCATCAATGCAACTACACAATAACTATGCTCTCTATTAATTTTGATCACCCTAGGAAAGGCCTGCTGTGTATTCACAGACCTTATGTTCCATATTAATTTTTTGATCATCATCATTTAGATAGAGAAGCTGCCCTCCTAGGCCTTATTCTTGAAAGTTGTGGTAGCTCTTTATTCTGATTCTTCTTAGTTTTCTTACCTCCTTTAGCACTAGCTGTGGGTGATAAATCTCCTTCCCCAGCGACTTGTTTAAAGTTTTCTACTGTTGATTCATCATCTCCTTCATCCTCCATTGGATTTTGACTCATTAAGTCTTCATCAATTGGTGTCACAAATTGTGTAACTAAATCATGTAAATGCTGTAGAGGAGTCTTCTGTGGAACTCTAATTTGCAGCGACATAATTTGGCCAGTGCTAGAATTCATAGGCACTTCCTCTATTTCCCCAGCTTCTCTTGGAACAATTTGTCGCTCATCAACCTTTTCATTTCTATTCACCATAGAAGAAGAAACAACCTGAATCATTTTGAATTGCTGCTCATAGACACTGCCTAGCCTAGGAATTACTATTGTAGTCTGCTCTAAAATGTTTGTTCTATTGATATCACCACTCTTTCCATTGCATTTGCTTTGGTATAACCCTACTTTATCATCCCTAACCTTCACATTATCATCTCTATAAAGTTTGTTCTCCAATGCATACACCAGAAAACCATCAATCTTGCCAGTTGCACTAGGGATATGATTTAATATTGTTGCTCCATCAGGTGACCCTGGCGCCAGGCTTGGCGTCGCCAGCCTAATGCCTGAGGTACCTAGCTTTAGGCCTGGCGTTGCCAGCCTAACACCTGGGGAGCCTGTCTTTAGGCATGGTGTCGCCAACCTATCGCCAAGTGGGCTGTTATCCCTAACTTTATCTCCAGTTGTCTTTGTCGTTCCTAGTTGATCATCCTCCACCTCAATTGCATCACTCCCTACAAATTTTTTTGAGTTTATCTCATCAAGGTCCTCAAGCTGCCCATAATCTGCAAATGTTTGAGATGGAATATCTTGACATGATTGGTTTGTAGTCACATTGAGTTGCCTTAGATCTTCTTTGCTAGTTCCAACCCTTCTATGAACCCAGTCGATTGTGGATTACTTATTAGATTTTTCATCAGTAATTTGATCACTAGGAACAATAAGATTAGCCTTATCTAAGTTCCCATTATGCTGATCTTCCAATATTTTATCAACTTCTTCCTTCTTTACACGCTTAATTTCCCGTTGATTACCTTCTCTAGATGGTTTAGTATTAGCATCCTTCCCATCCCTAACCCCAGAAGCCTTAGGATTAGGGGTTGACACTCTGGTATTGCCTTCTTTTTACTTCTCATGGCCCTTCTTGGATTGCTTTTCCCCATGTTCCTTCTTCTTACCATTTCTATGATCCTCACCTTTGCCTTTAGTAATTTGTAGAGTAGCTTGACGAACTTCCTCAACGTCTAGTGCATTGAACTTGTTCTTGGTTGCTACTTCCTCAAATTTGGCCTTCCCTTTACCCTTGTCAGCTTCCTTAACTTGTATGTTATCAACAATGTGACCCCGATTATCTCATTGTTATTTATTCTTCCTTGCTTGTATCCATTCCTGCTTGGCATGATTAGTAGCAGGCTTACCAACCACCTTTCGACTTGACAGAATGTTTGTTGAATTTGCAGCTGTACCAATTGCTTCTTTGCTTACCACAACTGTCTTCTCCTTGCCTTGATCCTCAACATCTTCATCAAATCTCTTGTGTAATTCAGGATGAATTACCCAGCATTCTGCCTCACTATGCCCTTGTTTCTTGCAAGGCTTGCAATATTTAGGCATATAATCATACTTAATCTCAATCCATTTAAACTCTTCTGTCAGATTCATCTGCTTCTTCAACAATCTTAATACGTTTAGGGAAATTACCTTGCAAATTCACTTCCACCTTTACTTTAGCACAACTAGGTCTAGTCCCATTTTGAGTTGCTAGGTCTATATGAAATGGATTACCAACTGCACGAGCTAATGAAAATACACATTTATTACCAAAGAAATTTGGAGGAAGTTCTGGAAAACTAATCTAAGCTATGACAATTCGAGTCTCTTCATCAGGTGTCCACAATGGGTTCCACCATGGATTCCATTTTGTACACGCATCTGCCACATGTCCGATTGAGCGTTTATATAAAAAGCTGGCTTTGAAAGAAGATGAACATAATCCTCCATTAAAGACAACCTAATTAACACATGATTGTCTTCAATCAAGGCAACTGAATAATGACTCTTAATCTCATATTGAATTGGAATCACTTTACGTAATTCACCAACAACAAGCTTCCCATATGAAAGTTTCCCCAGAACTGCAAGTTGAATCCCTTGTTGTACGATGGATTGCTTCACGTCTTATTTATTCCACTTCACAATTCTCCATGAAGGAACTCAACTGGTTTCAATGGTAGCATAGCTAGGGTTTGCATGGGCATATTTATGACAGTAGGGTTTAATAAATTCGAATAGGTTTTAGGTGTATTAGGGTTTGTAGAGGTTGGTAACGGCTGAGGGGGGAGGAAGACGACGGAACAACCACAGGAGGAGGATGGCCGCCGACCGTGAAGGCCATGAAGGGAAGTCACCGGCATGCAGTGGCGTGCATTGTTGATCGCTACTTTAAGGAGAGAGAAGAGAGCTTTTTTTTTACAAGGCTATAGCCTCCTCTTTCCATGTCTCATTGCATCTTTCTTAGCTTCATCAACATCTTCCTTTCTTTCGCAAAATCTTACAACTCTATTTGACCATAAAAATTAAATGTTACTACTACATCGGTATTTTAATGTGATATTTTTTAAATATTTTTTAGTATTAATTTAAATTTAAAATTTTTAAATATTGATTTAAAAATTATGCCACTAAAATTGAGCTTTGACCCTATTATTTTTTCATGCCTTTGTGGTTTAATTCCAAAAAAAGTCCATCAGACATACACCTTTTGACAAAACTTGAAGAAGCGCCAAGATAATATCATCAGATTAATATATCCAAGTAATTAAAATTGTAAACTTAACTACGATTATACATTAATTATTAAATTATGTCCTATATTTATAATAACTATAAAATTCATGACAATATCAGTATTAATAGTAAGATTTTCTCATGACAAATACATCAAACAATAAAAGAGTATATATATATATGAATATTTGTATTAGATACTTGAGCAAATAGAATTTATTTTTTAAGATCATAGAAAAATTTGATGCATGATATTTTTATGAATATTTGTATTAGATACTTGAGCAAATAGAATTGATTTTTTAAGATCACAAAAAAATATTGATGCATGATATTTGAGTGCAACAAAAAGTAAAAAAATATGAGCAACTTGAACTTGATAACAATATAATATAGAGAAAAAAATAATCTTGAATTAATAAAATCTTCAGTAGATAGGAGTTAGAATGCCTATTCGTATTTTAGTATTTTGAATTTTATTTTTATTTCTAAAAGCTCTAATACAATTTTGAAAGGTCCGGTACCAATTTGAAAGAATTTAGATGAAAAAATTATTTATCAAAAGTTGGAGAGAATTTGGCTATAAGACCCATTTATTTTTAAATCAAACCATACAATCACTTTAGTAAAAGTTTAAATGTGTCAAATGTTCTAGTCTACCAAAAAATGACTTAACTAAAAAAAAAAACATAAAAGAAGTGACACTTCAATCCTCCGCGATCTCATAAGTGGCAAGCAATAAAAGTAATCATATTATTTGAAAATTCAATAAATCTTCCCCCATCTCTAATCCTATATTTTCCTTCCTTTAGAGAATTCTTAAATTTTCCTTCCTTCCTTAAGTCTTTCAAGTCTTCTAGAGAATTGCTAAGTTATCTTCTTTTATTATTATTTTATTTAACAAAAATAATCTGAGACATCCTTATTTTAATTCAATAGTCAATATTTACTTCATCAATTAAATCTATTAGATTTTCCTAATCCTAATCTCATTCTCTCTCCAGGCAAGTACAATTATTTCTCTGAGAAGAGCTGATTTACAATTTCCGAAGCTCTTTGCAAAAAGTAGTTTGAAAAAAATAACGAACTATACAACTAACAGTGCTTCCAGGAAGACAAAAGCTTTTAAGTCTAAGATGTCCCACCTTTATCACTTGCCTTAGACCTCCTAAACTGGGATAGTAATGGATTTTATTGTCCTTTAAACCGTTTGGTGGGAAGTGATCTCAGCGGTATGCCTAGCATTTTGTGTATGAGTATTTGTCCCTTTTTCCACTTTTCTTTACGATGAATGTGAAGTGCTTATTTATTCACTGGGCATGTTTTGGCCCTCATTGTAGATTATGATTAATGACGAGTTCGCAAATTATGTGATCTAGAAGATCCTCGAGGTTAGCACTGGTAAGCACCGTAAAATATTCTGCTCAACCGAATCAAATATCATTTTGAGGCTATGAAGCAATACGCTTGCAAAAGACACATAGTTGGTCAACTTGAAAAATTATTCGTGCAGTTGTCTGTGAAGGCGTGTAGAGATTAAATGTTCTACTTTATTTGCGCAACCTGTGAAGTGCTTTGCACAACATCTCCAACTCTTTCTTCAGCTTCAGTGGAAGTAATTGGGGTACCAGTGGAAGTAATTGGGGTACCAGGTTCCTCATGTGGATTTGAGGAAGAGGTTGTATTGTCTTCACTTACTTTCTCCTGGCACATGCATCAAAAACTCTGTGCTCCTTGAACTTAGAGTTAGACAGACCACGAACCAAGTCCCTTTGTATCAATCTATTCAAGAGAGAAAAGCTTGCATGACCCAATCTTCTGTGCCACAATTCTGCATCATCATCAACTGCCTTCAAGCTGCACATATCACCAGCTTCCAAGGATTCAAAGTCAGCAACATAGATATTCTTGTGTCTTTTAACGATCAAAACCACCTCATTAGTTACTAGACTAGTAACCGTGCATACTTTAGACAAGAATTCTACTTTGATTCCTTTATCACAGATTTGAGAAACACTCAAGTGACTGTACTTCAACCCATCTACATAGTACACATTCTCAATTGAGTGCTCAAGTGATCTTCCAACCCTTCCAACACTGAGAATGTACCCTCCTTTTTTTTATTGCCAAAGGATACATCTCCTCCTTGCAGGGATTTCAGTGAGAGAAAATTCATGGTGTTCCCAATCATGTGCTTTGAGAATCCACTGTACATGATCCATTATAGTCCTGTTCCTCTCACTGGTCCCTGCACATGAATCAAGGGTTATATTTAGGAACCCAAACAAGTTTGGGTCCCTTGTAGTTAGGAAAAGGGTGAATAAGAGCTCTTCTAGTCCATGTAGGCAAGAATCAATTTTTCTTAGTGGGACCTGGTCCCTTCTTAGCATTCCTCTTGTCAGCAAACATTTTGTTTTTCTGAACTGGTTGATCCATGGCAGGGCAGCTTTCTTTGAAGTGCCCATTGTTCCCACAGTGAGTACAAAGCCAGTTGTCTAGAACAGTGACATACTTGCTGTGTGGGTTGTAAGGACTTTTCTCCTTTTGGAACCCGATCCCCTGCCTGTTTCTACTGTTATTAAAGTACATGGCAGTGACAGCTTCAGAGGACCAGGTCCACTTAAGTGATTTTTCAAGATCACTCTTCACTCTTCCTAGTTCTTCCTGAAGTTGTTTGTTTTTCTCAAGCTCTACACACAGACTAGATTTCACTGATCTTAGCTCATTTTCAAGTTTAAGGTATGCATCACTTGCAACTTCCTTTCCCTTTTGAGTGTTGTCCATCCATTTCTTTGTTTGTTTTTTCAACAAGTTATTTTCTCTAGTTTACTTCTTCCACTTGTTCCTTCAAGTCTACAATAGAAACTACCATATCATCCCTCTCTTGATATATGTCACCAATTTCTTCTATTAAATCATTTTTCTCATTAATGAGGCTATGATAGGCATTAATCAACACGTTTTCTAAGGGCATCAATTTTTTCTTAGAGTAGGTTTTCAAACTTCTTTGAACATAAAAAAAACTTACCTCATCTTCCTCCTTGTCCTCCTCATCATCATCAGATTTGGCCATGAGTGAAAAGATTGACTCATACTCCTTGGCCTCGTTATCTACTGCCATCATGGAACTGTTTCTTGCTTCTAGTTCCTCTTCTGATTCACTAGAGGAGTCTCATCATGCATCAAGAACTTGCTTCACAACATTATCAGCTGCACTTTTTTCGGCTGAATCGTTTGTCAGGAACCTGGTTCCTATTTGCAGTTTTGTCAGAATTGTGCTTGTAAGGCTCATGCATAAGAAGTGGATAGTCCTTGATAAAGTGTCCTGGCTTTCCATACTTGTGACATAGATCATAGTTTCTAGGATTTCTCGAACTGCCTCTTCTTGGTATGCCACCATTCCTTTGAATCATCTTTTGGAATCTTTGAGTGAGATACTCCATGTCGGATTCATCACCACTTGAATACTTGTTGGCAGCCTTGAGAACCAGGTTCTTATCCATCCTGGGTTCTTTTCTTTCGATATCCTTCTTTCTTTTCATCTCATAAGTTTTGAGATTTCCAATAAGCTCGTTAATATCCAACTTCTGCAAGTTTTTGGCTTCAGTAATAGCATTAACCTTGCTCTCCCAAGAACCTGGTAGAACACTAAGTATCTTCCGGACTAGCTTGTTGGTTGGAATGATTTCACCAAGTGAATGAAACTCATTGATTATGGAGGTGAAGCGGGTATGCATTTCTTGAATGGACTCATCCTATTTCATTTTAAAGAGTTCATACTCAGTTGTCAGCATATCTATTTTGGACTGCTTTACCTGAGTAGTCCCTTAATGATCCGTTTGAAGAGCTTACCAGATTTCCTTGGTAGATTCACATGCCGAGATGCGATTATACTCGTCTGGTCCAATACCACACACAAGAATCTTCTTCGCCTTGAAGTTCTTCTCAACAACTTTTCAGTCAGCACCATTGTATTCTTTTCTTGTCTTTGGAACAGTGTTTGTTCCCTCTCCAACAACCTTCATAGCAGCCATTAGAGATCCTATCTAGGTGTTAACCTTTTAGAAAGAACATGCTCTGATACCAATTGATAGAAACTAAGCGTCCACCAAACTGTATAGAAAACCCGGTTCTCTATCAGTTCCCACCGTAAGTAACAGACTGTAAAACCAAACAGTAAGGCGACCTGGTCCTCTACCAGTCCCCTAAAAAATACACAAAGAGAGCAAGTAGAAAAGATGTTGGATTTTTACGTGGAAAAATCCCAACTCAAGGGGATAAAACCACGACCTACACTTGTAGGATTTCAACTTTACTAACTTGTAATCTCAACAATTACAAGTCACTTTGTAATGACTCTCTTACGAAGACTTCAACACACGAACTTGCAATATACTTATTACAAGCCACTTTGTTACTCACTAGTTACAAAGACTTTAACTTATGACTACACTAGTCACAACACAAACACAGATGGTTTATGTTTTTGAGTTTCCTAAAACAAAGCTTCTAAGAAAGAAAGATAGGAGTTACAATGAAGAACAAAACACAAGATTACAACTCAACTAAGGACACATATATACTCGTGGTGGAACTGGTCCGTAGTGGAGTTGTCTTCTTGTTCTTGACACACTTGAGCCTTCAACAATGGAGCAGATCTTCAATGCTTTGAAGAATGTAGTAATGGCCAAGTGAATATCTTCTTTTTCATCCAACAAGATATTATATGTCAAAGACATCACTAGAATGATGTCCATACTTAGTTGGTACACTCCACAACCAATAGGAAGTGACTGCTCACTGTTTCTGCACTGTAGCGTGTACAGTTACAGGCAGTCACTTTCTGCCACTGCTTTCCAGCTGTAGAGTTGACTTGTAATTCTGTCTAGGGAATGTCAAGGGATCAGGTCCCTAATATGTTCCTTGTGAGTTCAAATGTACACTGCCCAGATTTCTTGTGAGTCTATGCTAACTGGTTGTGCTGGTTATGATCATGTCCTTTATCTGGTTCTTTACATAAAAATTTGTTAGATCATCAAAACAAAATACTAACCCATCAATTACTTAATTTACAAGATTTATACAAATATTTTATAATTTTTCATAATTTTAGAGCTTTAAAATTAATTTTCTTTCATTTAAATTACTTAAATATTTATTAATTATCCCTTAAATTATTCTGTGATGATTTAGTTATCCGAATATATTATTTGTATCCACATATAGGTTTCATAATGCTTTTACCTCATTTTACATAGCTATATTAGTATTTTTAGGCTATTTACACAATTTTGCAATAATAGCGGATGTGTCGTACATAATTACATTTTCTTTTTTACATTATTTGTGCAAACAACTTTCTATTTTTTTTGCAATGTTAAGTTATCATTTTTCAAACACTTTATTGCACAATTAATATTTTATTATCTATTAATTATTTTTGTAGATTATTTTATCAACAATTTCATGTATTTTAATTTGTAGCTCAATTGTGAGTTATTTTCGGACCACATTAGTGGCCCAAATACCCCAAAATCTCTGGCCCAATTTTCCAGCCCAAAGCAAACGACCCCTTAATCTCAACTCAGTCGGTGCCCGTTTAAACGACCTGACCCACTCCCTTTTCGATCATGGCCGTTGATCTTAAATAATCAACAACCCATAATAAATACCCATCTCTCCTTATAAACCCTCTCCCAAACCCTAGATACCTATTTCCCTGCCCAACCGCCTCTATATTCTCTCATCTCTCCATTCTCATACAAACCCTAGTCGACCATGGAGATTCTCTCTTATTCTTTTCTTGTACGCGTTCATACGCGGATCCTACTTACCTTTCCGCTACTATCACTCATTTATGGTAACTTTAGTTACCATTGTACTTATGGCAAGTTCGATTCTCATAGATCTGGCTTTGATTCTATGGTTCTGGGTGCAATTGTGGTTATATACACCTAAGAAGAGAAAATTTCTCTTGTATATGGTATATCCCTAGTGATTTTGTCGTGATTGAGACCTGCGAACGACTTGCCCTAAATTCGATTCCAATTAGGGTTTGGATTCTGACTTTTGTTTTTACTGGTTCTATTAGTGATTGTATGTGATCTTTTCCTTCCTTATTTACGTTTATTTGATTATTTTCCAAGTTTGTTCATCCTAATCTGTGACTATATAAACCCCTCCCCAATTTCCCCTTTGAGAGGACTTTTCACCTTAATCACAGTACTCTTTCTCTTACTAACTCCGATACTATTCTGAATTTATTGTTCTTGGTCGGCTGAAAGCCAAGGCCACCAGAATTTTATTTCTTAACCTCTCTTAGTGTGAACACTGCCTAGGGTTCACCTGAGACTCTTGGGAACTCTCACACACTGGGAATTTAGGGTTTTTGCCGTTCTATCTTTGCTACCGATAAGCTAGTTTCTAGTGGCATTTAATCTTCTACCTTATTTTCTCCTTAATTCTGCAAACTGATAAGTACTGAGAATCTCGCATGTTCATTCTCTTTTGCCTATATTCATGCTTTGTATGCTCATGTCATTTAGGCTTTCGTGAATAAATATACTACTGTTTTCCTCTGTTCATATTCTTCTTTGCCTTAGAATTATCCTGTACCCCTATGCTTTGCTAGTATCTGAGCCTGTTTGAACTCTGGGCTTCGATGCATATCCATTTATGTGTGCAACTTGAATTATTCATGATTACCTTAAGCCTATCCTGGTATTCTGACCACCCATTGTTAGTTATGAGTCCCCTCTCATGCCCTTAGTTTTCTTGTACTGAAACTCTTAGGAGATTATCTCCTGCCCAGAACTTGTTTTAGTGAACTTCTTTCTGATGAATCCTTTATGTATGATCCACTAAATTCTTACGTGAACCTTATGTGTCAATTACAGTCTCAATGTTTAGCAAAACACATTACTCTGTTGTGGAGAACTATAATGTTGTGTTTATCCTATGAGGTATTACCTTAGGGTTGTTATAATTAATTTCATGTGTGGTTTGTTAATTTATTTGGGTCCAGTGGTCAATCTGTAATTGTCTGACCTAGTATGAATTCATGTGTGGCCTTGGGCTGTGCAAATGGGCTCGTTCTCCTGTTTTAGAGGCGCTTGGATTTGGGCCTACTATTCGTGTGAAAGTAAGCTTGTCGAAGTCCCCGACAGTACTGGGTTATTTTCATTTTGGGCCTACAGTTTTCCGTGTTTAATATTTATATTTATGTTCATTAACTGGGCCTGTAATAATTTGTAAATAAAAAAATTGGGGAATTAGTAAAATTGGGGGGAAAAGGGTACAATTTAATGCTTGCATAAAATGGAGAAAATATGCCTATAGGGTCTACGTGGTCTATTTTTATTCAACATGACTTATATGCCATTTAGTTTCATGTACTATACACCAATAGAAAGCATGCCTATAGGAATCATGCACACACTTCACTCCATTTGTCAAAAAATGCACACTTGTCTCTATGTCTATTATTCAACGCTCCTAGATAACATGCCTATAAGATGCAAAAATCCAATATTTTTACTTACCTAGATACCATTACTATAAGGTCCTAATTAATTAATCAACTACTTCGTGTTGTTTACACTACCTCACTTAGAGAGCATGCCTATGGGAATAAAGTGTTATAAAACCAGGTCCAATTGTCAATTGTTAGAAATCCTGCCCATACGATGTTTATTGGCGCTACTAATCCTGTGTTTTCAAATGACTCCACTGCTTATTTACGCAAAACAATTATATATCATGTCTATAGGACTTGTAACGCTTAATTTGCCTATACGTTAGTCCAGAAATTACAACACTACCTATATAATATTGGAATCCAGAATCACTTAGATAGCATGCCTATAGGACTGGCAATGTTCTAATTTGCCTGAATGCTGCTTAATACTGGAAGTCAGAATCACATAGAGATCCTGCATGTAGACTTAAAGATTAATAACGTGCACTGCATAATTTGGAAAATCTGTGACTGATCGCATGCTTTTATGCTTATGTGTGAGGCTAACTTGAGCCTTTCATTACTATTATGTGCAGTCCAACCTATTTTAAATGTCACCTAGTTTTATCATTTTGAGCAACCTAAGTAAAGTCTAGAACCACCCAAATAGAGGTCCAAATCCTTATGGACCATAGGTATGGGGCGGGTAATGCACGCATAGGGTACAACCTAGGATTGAATTAGAACGCTTTCAGGTAAACAACTTCAACATAGTAATCGGGTAGCAGGAGATGAAAATGCTTTGTCGCAACTGGTAGAATAATTAATAAATATAATAATAAAATATAGAGAGGAAAATAATCTTGAATTAATAAAATTTTAATTGATATTAGTTACTTCCTTATCGATTTTTAAATATTTTTTTTTCAAGTTCAAATATTATTTTGTTTACTCTGATACAAATTGTGCAACGACCCGGCCAGTCATTTCGAGAGTAGCTGCCCTGTTCCCCCATTTTTCTGTTCCTTTTGTGCCCTACGACTGTTATATGACTTATCGGGTTAGTTGGTTCGGGTCTAGAGTGAATTCAGAGTGAATTGAGACACTTAATCTCTTAATTGAAATCTTATGTTGAAAAAATCGAACGGATGTCGACTTATGTGTAAACGACCTTGGATTTGAATTTTGATGGTTTCATTAGTTCTGTTAGGTGATTTTGGACTTAGGAGCGCATCCGGAATGTGATTTGGAGGTCCGTACTAGAATTAGGCTTGAAATGGTGAAAGTTAGAATTTTGGGAAGTTTGACCAGGAGTGGAATCTTTGATATCGGGGTCAGATTGAATTTTCGGAAGTAGGAGTTGGTTCATGATGTCATTCATGACTTGTGTGCAAAATTTGAGGTCAATCAGACGTGATTTAATAGGTTTCTGCGTCATTTGTGGAATTTGAAATTTCAAAGTTCTTTAGCCTTGAAGTTGTGTGTAATTCATGATTTTGATATTACTTGAGGTTATTTGAGGGCTCAACTAAGTTCATATCTTGATTTAGGACTTGTTGGTGTGTTTGGTTGAGGCCCCGGCCTCGGGTTGATTTCAGGTGATTAACGGACTTGGTTTTGAGTTGGTGAAGCAGCTGAAGTGCTGCTGCTACTAGTGTAACCGCACCTGTGGAGTGGGCACCGCAGGTGCGAGTCCGCAGAAGTGGCCAAGGGAGAGGTGAGCAGGTATCGGAGGTGCGAAGATTCTCCCACACCTGTGTGGTCGCAGAGGCGAGCAGAAGGTTGCAGATGTGGCTGGTTCCGTAGGTGCGATGGCATTTTACGTATCTACGATATTCGCAGATGCGATCCAGCAGTCGCAGAAGCGGAGTCAGCTGGTTAAGTGGATTCCCCAGATGTGGGTTCGCGATTTTAGTCTCATTTCAACATTTTGAACTCAGACTTAGGTGATTTTGGAGAGGATTTCGAGTGGATTATTGGGGTAAACTTCTTGTACTCATTTTTGATCAATAATATTGTTTCCCCATTGTTTTTCCCACTAAGATTGTTTGGTGTTGAGGTGAAATTCGGGGGTTTGAGGCTAGGGATTTGGAGAATGACTTTTGGGGAAGGACCATTTGGTGTGGATGTTAGTAATTTTGATATGGTTAGACTCGTGAGTGAATGGGCTTTCGGGTTTTCTAACTTTTGTCAGATTTCGAGACGTGGGCCCGGGCCCGGTTTGAGCCGATTTTGGATTTTTGGCTATAATTTAGTATTTTTCTTGTGAAATTGCTCGGATTGAGGTAAGTAACAGTTTTAAATCTAGTCCTGATGGTATGAAACCCTGGATTTTGTATTATATGATTGTTTTGGAGGTGACACACATGATAGGTGACGGACGGATGAGCGTGTACCATGGGAATTGGGACTTGGTCCATTCCGTGAAACTGGAAATTTGAACAAACTTATTGTTAGTTATATGCTCTTCATGTGTTATAGATATTTGACTGTGAATGCTGTTGGAGATCATGCTTATGCCATGTATTTGTACTGCTGGGACCCATAGAGGTTGTGTTACAGGTCGAATTACATGCTATATGTTATTTGTACTCAGTCTCAGTCGTTACTTGCATATCATATCTCATTCTCTATTATTCTTGATCGATACATCATATTATTGTTGTTTGGGCTGTTTTCCTGATTTCTGAAAACCTAAGAGACTGGAGAGATTGATGACTGAGTGAGGCCGAGGCCTGATTGTGAGGATATTTATGGGATCGGGCTGCACGCCACAATATGTTTCATTGATATATGCCATGATTGGATTGTTATAGCGCTTAGGCTGAAGGAGCCCCTTCGGAGTCTGTACACCCCCCAGTGAGCACAAGTACCTATTAAGCGCGAGTACCGAGTGCTGAGTGATTGTGAGGCATGAGTGGCTGTGAGGAATGAGTGATTGTGAGGCTTGGAGTGAATGAGAGGATTGAGTGACTGTATCCCCAAGAGGCTGTACATGACATTTTGTTGTTGCACATTGTTTTCATACATAATTGTTTTTAGAAAAACTTCCGAAAGATACTTTTATCTGGTTTTTACTTAAATTTGGCTACTATAACTGATTTGGTGAATGCACGTCGACTTTCCTTGTTTAGATTACTAAAAATGAATTACAACTGTGTGGCTCGTCACTATCTTTCAGCTCCTTATTTATTATTGTTACTTACTGAGTTGGTTGTATTCACGCTACACCATGCACTTCTTGCGCAGATCCAGGAGTTTTCGGACGCGGAGAGTGTTAATATTTCGCGTAGCTAGCTGTTGGAGATTTTGAGGTAGCTGCCTGGCGTTCGCAGTCCTTGTTTCTCCTTTCATGATTCTGTCTTTCGTTTATTTTGGATTCAAAATTGTTATAGTCGTTTCATTTCTAGACGGACTATGTATAGATGCTTATTGCATTAGTGACACATCGATATTGGGAACTATATTTTCCACACTTGTGTTTTGGAATTTACCCTTGTTTATGAAAACTTTACTTATTTTAAATATCTTGACTTATCCTCTATTAAATATTGGGAGTATTTTAAAAATATCGGCTTGCCTAATACCATCGATAGGCGCAAGCATGACAAGTTAGGATTTTGGTCGTGACAAGCTGTTATAAGAGCCTAGGTTACATAGGTTTCACGAGTCATGAGTAGGTTTAGTAGAGTCTTTCGGATAGGTACGGAGACGTCTGTACCTATCTTCGAGAGGCTGTCGAACCCTTAGTAAATTTCACATTCTTGAATTCTTGTCGTGCGAGTCTTTTGATTTTGGTAACTAAACCTTTGGTTATTTTATTCTCTCACAGATGGTGAGAAAACGTACTACAGTGCAGGATGGACAACCACCAGTACTACCAGTCAGGGTCGCGAGAGGCTGAGGTCGTGGTAGAGGCTGCGGTAGGGACAGAGTTTCAGCTCGCACAACAACTAGGGCAACACTTGCAGATCCACCAGTTGTCCCAGATGTGGATGAGCCTGTAGGACCAGCTCAGGCACCAGCCGTGCCCATTGTGATTCTAGGACTAGAGGCCTTAGCTCAGATTCTGACCATCTACACCAATCTTGCTCAGGCGATCTCTATTCCGTCCATAACATCCACTTCTCAGGCCGGGGGAGATGCTCAGACTCCCGCTACCCGCATACTAGAGCAGGTGGTACAAGGACTCCAGACACAGGGGGCACCACCAGCCCAGCCGGTTGCATCTGCTCAGGACTATGTGGTTCCTGTTATGCCTGATGATGAGCATCATAGATTGGAGAGGTTTGGGAGACTCCAGCCTCCATCTTTCAGTGGTACAAAGGGGGAGGATGCACAAGACTTCTTGGATAAGTTTCAGAGGATTCTCCGTACAACAGGTATTCTAGAGACCAATGGGGTCTTGTTCACTACTTTTCAATTCTCTGGGGATGCCTTCAATTGGTGGGAGGCTTATGAGAGACGTAGTCCGGTCAGGGAAA
Organism: Nicotiana paniculata; assembly: GCA_005239505.1. NCBI lineage: Eukaryota > Viridiplantae > Streptophyta > Magnoliopsida > Solanales > Solanaceae > Nicotiana > Nicotiana paniculata. The sequence continues at coordinate 110,460 of MDKI01156128.1, forward strand.
CACCCCTTACATGGCAGGAGTTACCCGTTCTCTTCCTAGAGAAGTTCGTGCCTCCGTCCTGCACAGAGGAGCTACGCTGGCAATTCGAGCAACTTCGTCAGGGTGATATGTCTGTGATGCAGTATGAGATGAGATTTTCTTATGTCTGTGATGCAGTATGAGATGAGATTTTCTAAGGTGGCCCGTCTTGCTGTCTGGTTGGTTACCACAAACAGGGAGAGGATCAGAAGTTCATTTATGGCCTCACATATTCAAATTCGGTTTACTCAGATGTAAATCTCACTATTTCGGGGAGGTCTGTAGCAAATCGCACCAAAATCGAAATAATCTTGTTGATTTTGACCAAGCTTTTGAAATCACGTCAAATACTTCTACAAGATGTGTTCAATTTTAATGGTCGTTTTGGCTCATGATTCAAATCAATGTCTCAAATTCTGCTCAAAAAATCCGCCCAAATTAACCCCATGAACCCTAGAAGACCTCTATAAATACTAGCATCCTCAAAATTTTTGAAGAACCCGAAGCTGCAACCTATACCCCTTCAAATATCTACTGTTTTCAGGTCTCTTCCCTTGAAGAAGAAAAATCAAAACTTGCTCTTCGTATCTCTTATAGGGTTTTCAACCGTGACGAAGATTTTTTTGTAACAACCCAACCGGTCGTTCTGAGCTTTATCGCGTTGTTTGGTGGTTTGAGGCCTTGTATAGTTTCACTTAAGGTATTATGACTTGTACATATGGTCGGAATTGAACTTCGAGAAGTTCAGAATTGATTCGGATGAAAAATTCTCAATTCGGAAGCTTTAAGTTGGAAGCGTTGACCAAGGTTTGACTTTTGAATAAACAACCTTGGAGTCAGGATTTGAGGGTTCCAATAGGTTTATGATGATTTCTGACTTTGGCGTATGTTCGGGTTAAGTATCAGGTGTTCCGGGAGCATTTCAACGCTTATTATGAAAAGGCTGCAATTTTGAAAGTTTAAGAATTTCCTAAGTTTGATTTGAAGTGAATTTTGGTGTTATCGATGTCCGTTTAGAGTTCCGAGTCTTGGAATAGATTATATCATGATTTTTGTCTTGCACGCAAAATTTGGCGTCATTTCGGGATGTTTAAGTGTAATTCGGACGCGTTCGGTGAAGTTTAAAAGTTTAAAGAAAGGTTTTTATCGTTGATTCGTAGTTTTGATGTTGTTTGGTGTGATTTGACGGTTTGACTAAATTTATATCATGTTTTAGGATTCGTTGATATGGTTGATTAGGGTCCCGGGGGCCCAGGAGCGAATCAAATCGAATTTTGGACTTAAAGAATTTCTGGAGCTTAAGGCTTCCAATGTAATCGCACCTGCGAGGTTTTGGCCGTAGGTGCGGTCCGGTGGTCGCAAATGGCTGGTTGACTCAAACTGGGAAAGGCCGTAGATGCGAGAAATTTTTTGCATCTGCGAGCCCACATATGCGAAGAATAGTCTGTAGAAGCGGAAATGAACTGGACGGGTTGGAGTCGAAGAAGCGGAAGGGCTCTGCATGTGCGAGTGCGTATTAGTGGAATTGGTTCGCAGAAGTGCATTTGCCTGGGCATAGAGTGAACCGCAACTGAGATGGATTTTTACGCAGGTGCAGAGTCACAGGTGCGATTGTGTGGCCGCAGGTGCGAAATATCGATGGGCAGAGGGGTTCTTATAAATCGAGACTTAGCTCTCATTTCTCCCATTTTCACTTGGATGGCCAAACTTAGGGAGCTAATTTGAGGAGTTATTCATCAAGCAGCACGAGGTAAGTGATTCCCACTTATTACAAGTTAAATACATGAGTTATATACGGATTTATACATGAAAAATTATGAAGATTGTTGGATTTTAAGAGAAAAGCTTAGAATTTATAACTTTGGATTTTGACCACAATTTTGGAAATGCAATTAAGAATAAATTATATATTTGAGTTCATGGTGTTGTGGATAATGTTTATTTTCGAAATTTTTTGAAATCCGGGCATGTTACAAGAGGGTTGACTTTGTTGATTGTTTGAGCGGAGTTGGGAATTGTTATAATTTAATAATTTATGGTGTTGGAGTATATTTTTATTGGTTTTCATTATTGTTTGACTAGTTTCAAATCGATGGGAATTTTGTTTGAGGTGTTAGAGAGGCGTGGAGCCAGTGATGGAACTTCGGAGTGAGGTAAGTCTCCTGTCTAACCTTGTGACGGAGAATTTACCCCATAGGTATTATATCTATTATGTGCTACATATTATGGGAGCTGCGCACGTATGAGGTGACAAGTGTCCGTGCATATGGTAGGATTCCTGATTATGTCGGGATACACTTAGGTTCACGCCATGTTTTAATTGTACTATTTGAGTTATCCTTGCTTGTATAATTCCTTTATTCTACGTTACGACCTGAGACTAGGCATGCGTAGACTGATAGACTTGTTATTGTAAATATTTGACGAACTATCTGATTAGCCGCAAAATAATTCTGCTTCCCTTATGAATTTCTCCCATGCTGTATGTTTCCACCGAAAAACTTCCTTAAATGTCATAAATCATGCGTATATTCGTGAATGGGGTAAAGGACCCGTTAAAGCTTCTTATTCTTATGGGATCGGGTCGTTTGCCTTGGCAGTATCATATTCTTAAGGGATCGGGTCGTTCACCTCAGCAGTATCATATTCTTATGGGATAGGTACGTTTTCCTCGGCAGTATCATATTCTTATGGTATCGGGCCGTTCTCCTCGACAGTATCATATTCTTATGGCATCGGACCGTTCGCCTTGGCAATATTATATTCTTATGGGGTCGAGCCGTTCTTCTCGATGGTATCATGTATCATACTCTTATGGGATTAGGTCGTTCGCCTCAGCATTTATATAAAATACTCTTATGGGATCACTTCGTTCTCCTCGCCAACTTCATGAAACACTCTTATGGGATTAAGCCGTTCTCCTTGGCAGAATCGTGCGTAATATTTGAAAAAAGCCAGCGTATCCATGAGTTTTCCTGATTTGAGTTGTGACGACCTATCTGGTAGGGACCATATTATATATAATCCGGTTGAGGAGGTAACCGATGATTGAGAGATTGTGTTTACTGTTCAGAGGAGGACCGTGCCACGTACCTATATTGTTTACACTATTTATTTACCATGCCTCATACTTTTTTACTTTCTACTGTACTTGATTTATTGGACCACTAGTAAGTGTCGATGTCGACCCCTCGTCACTACTTCTCTGAGCTTAGGCTAGATACTTACTGGGTACACGTTGATTTACATACTCATGCTACACTTCTGCACTTATTGCGCAAGTATATATTTCTGGTGGTCTTTTCGACGCAAAGGTGCGGCTATTGCGGGGACTTTACGGAGAGCTGCATCCTATGTTACGATTCGCAGCATATAGAGTCTCCATCGAAATTATTTACATTTTTCCTGTCTAAGTTGTATTCCAGACAGATTTTGTATTATTATTGTACCTTCTAGTAGATGCTCATGCACTTGTGATACCGGATTTTGGGGGTGTTCTAGAATTTGTTTATGGATTATTTTACATTGATACAATTTTAATTATATTTTAATTAAATTGTACGTAACTACGATTTATTTTAATGCACCGACCTCTCTATCTAAATAAGATTTGTGATGTTAAAAAATAATAAAAGGAATAATTAAGTTAGTAGTTCACTGTTGGCTTGCCTAACAACGATGTTGGGCGCCATCACGGCTTATAGTGGATTTTGGATCGTGACAACTTGGTATCAGAGCGTTAGGTTCACTTAGATCTCACAAGTCATGAGCAAGTCTAGTAGAGTCTTGCGGATCGATATGGTATGTACTTATCTTCCAGGGGCTACAGGGCTGTTAGGAGCACTTCCCTTCTTGATTCCTCATTGTGTGATTTGATTCCATTAACGCTAATGCCTTTGTTTCCTTTCTATTCATTCTTATACTATGTGGAAGTTCTTGTTATCAATTGAGCATCGATGAGTTGTAATGGTACCACAGATGTGCTGTAGGAAGTTTCTCCCTGCGCATTTGAGTGGGTTGTTATCATCGTCGTGTGGAAGGGTGTTCTGCCATTTCAGCCTACTATTTGTGTTGCCTACGGTTGAGATTTGATACTTTTGAATTTGGAGGAATTCTTGTTAATATTGTGGTACCATCCTTGATTGAATGCGTTGAGGCTCATCGACATATTGGTCTTCATTTGTTTGCCTCTAGGCGCGGTGTGGTGAGATGGAACCTAAGGGGAAGTTATTTGAGATGATTGTGTGTTGCGACTTCAGGATCGAACCAGCATTTCCAGTGTTGATGTCTCAACGGAGATGATTTCTGAGGTGGTTTCTATGCCTAGGAAATTTTGAATGTGGCAAAAAGGGGCTTGACAACATATTGTTGGACCTTCAGATGATGTTAATGAATGAAGGGATTCTTATGGATGGCGGATCAACGTGGACCAGGGAGGTTAGTTGATTTCATACTGAATTTGACTTAGCAATGAAGTTAGAGGAGTTCGAGAGGAGGGTACACATGTGGGTTATCTCCAGTGAGCAGGTTAGCGCTTGCGTGATTTTGATGAGGTGCCTATGAAGAGTTCTACTTTCTTCCCAATAGGACGTACTGCGATATAAGCTGGGGTCGCTTGAAGGAGATGGTACGATAGTTAGGAGGTCGAGTGTACAATTGTGGCGGATAATTCAAGATGTGTTATGATTGGTCCAATAAGAACTTGTGAGAAATTTGGTTGTGCAACGTTGTGGGATCGTGGTAACTGGGAAGAAGAGGTCATGGTGGGGGGTCTCGATCTATGTGGATTGTAGTGTAAATATAAGTGGGGGAGCCCACCGTTTACGATTGGGTCACGTGGTTGTGTGCTTGTGAAATTTCTGGTTGTCGGTGCATTAGTAGAATTAATTATGATTAAGAAAAGAAACATCAGGGGTAATTCGGACAAAGGGCTTGAGGAATGTGTTCTACATATCGCCTTATCGATTCATGTGCAGGTGTTGTGATGACTCAGAGTTTATTCTTCTAGTGGATGTGATGAACAAGGAAAAGAATTCACCCGATTGCTTCTTTGGAAGTGTTCATGAGCTAACTTTGCACTAGTGTTTGATTATGTACTCTGGACCAGGGCAGAGTGGCTTACTCTCAACAATGGTTCTAATGGGTTCGAGAATTAAAGTGCAGTGTTTAAAGATTTTTGGGTTCAGTATGTGGCTAAGGACTGGGTTTCGCAGCAGAGTGTGAAGAACACTTTGGGAATTTCTATGTTATCATCGGGTCTATTGTGCAATATCAGAGAAATGGGAAAACAGCTTGGGTCGGCAGGAGACCTTTCAGAATGAGTGTATTGGTTGGTTACTATTGAGTGTCTAAGGAGGGTATGATATGTCTCATGGGTATCGAGACGATGTGGTCTTGGAATCTGGGCTACTAGGTATGAGTGTTAAGGTCTATTATGTGTTTGAATGGAGATACTATTATTTCGAAGGCAAGTTAGTTAAATCGGAAGAAGTTGGGTAAGTTAACAATGGTTTAGAACCGCATGGTGGTGGAAATGGTTAGTTCCTTCGGTGTGTTAAGGTTATACAACTGATTTGTTGTTGTACGTACGATCTTAACATCCTCCATGGTCTGATTGATTTGGAGGTATTTGATTCTGATGGTTATGTGATGTGTAGATGGATCCCGCAAGAGTTATGACAACTTAGACTACAATCGGAGGTTTGTATTTTCTGCGGTCGTGGGATTTTGGTTGCGTTGAAACTGTTTTTCTGAAATAAGTGAAGTGAAGTGGGTTCCAGCCAACAAAATATTTATTCTACGGGTGGTTCAGCGGTTATGATGAAATTCTTGGACTCTCGCGTAGCGGTAGGATAGGTGCAGCGAGCGGTATAGTAATTGTAAGTTGATGATCAAGGTTGCGATTTGGTTTCGATAAGAATGTCACGAGCTCGGAGGAGCACATGAAGATTTCAGATGTTCAGAATATGCTGGTACTATTTTGGGGAAGCTTAAGGATGCTCTGTTTTGTGGGAGAAGTAATATATGTTGAAATGCTGATGTTTGACTAGCACTATGGATATAGCATGGATGGCCATTGATGTTCAGATTTTACTACCTGGTACGGAAGGTTGCGGGGGTATATCCCACGAGAAGATCATATAAGTTTGACGTGATAGTCATTTGATTGTTAGAGATCTAATCAGGTATGGAGATTTTGGTACTATCGCAAATGAGAGAGGTTATGACTGAGAGGCGCTCTATTCCTTTGGTTGTGGACTGTGTAAGTTGTTCCGGATTTGACGGCCGATCTTATGTGTCGTGGATGGGGCCATAGTGGATCCTTCAGAGATTATTGGCCCAGTATGGGATGATCGGAATCGGCTTGAGATCCGTTAGTAGATCTAATGTGAATATATGCTCACGTCAGGCCTAATTTGTTCATTCAGCATAGCATTGTTGATGGAGGAGTCTTTGGATGTTGGATGTTATTCCTATTGTCAGCTATTCTATGTAATACTATATTATGCCATGCGTGTTGTGAGACGACTTGATTATTTACATGTGTGTTGTGGTACAGTGTAGCTTGCCATTATTGCACCTTAGTCGTGCTTGAGTTTTTTTAGTGCGTGGCTCTATCCGTGTTTCCAGGGTCGTATTTATGCACTTGGTGTGCTTGTGGTTGATATCAGGTCATTTTGTAGGTATGATCGTTATAGCTCGATGGGTATTTCCTTATTGATTATTATGTGTGGATCAGGTGGCACGCCTCCATGGGTGTAATGTTTGGATCTGGTTGAACGCTGAAGCGGTATCATTTGTGGATCAGGTCGCATGCCGTAATAGCGAGATGATAATTATAGTTCTCTATACTTGTTTTGTGTGTCTTTTTTCTCGTCTTTGAGAAAGGTTCATAGCATCTGTTGGTCGTTTTATTCGTTACGCGGGCTGGGTAGTTGTTTGCCAGAGTTCGATCTTCCTTATGTATCTTATTTGAGTTGTAGTTGGCGCATTGGTGTCGTCATATGATATTCTAGTCAATGTTTGAGATGTCTTATTGCCTGAGCAGCTTATACTGGGTGAGATGAGGCTTTTGGACCTGAAATCGGTGCGATCGGATCTATGTAAGGTATATTAAAGAGAAAATATCACTATTCAGTTCAGAATAATGTATCGGTTCTTGTCAAGCGGAGGAACTCCATGAGTTACTGATCTGACGGGCAGTTATGAGTTCCTGCACATAAATTCCATCATTGCAGTATTGTGAGGGTTGAGACCGGGCTATATGTGTTATGAGGTATACCACGGACATCTGGTTCGTGAATTTTCAGCTATTGTAGTCGGAGAATATTATTATGAATATACGAATTATGCGGTACATTGCGTGATCTGAGTATGGGATAATCATATTGGGTAAGGGGGGGGGGTGGAGACTGTTACGGTGTTTGAATGTTGTAATCAGACCTGGTAGAGAGTTTCGGATGTTGGAAATTGGTCCTAAGGCTCCTGAAATAAAAGGGAGGATCTTCCGTCTGACTCAAGCTAATGTGCTCACCTGGGTTATGGTGGCACAGGTAGGTGTACAAATGATTTTGGGGAAACTCCGGAGCAGTTCTTGGCATGTTCAAGGACAAACGTATGTTAAAGTGGGGGAGAATGTAGTGACCTGAAGGCAATTACAAAAGGAAACGAACATGGAAAAAGCAACAACACGGAAAAATAAGAAGATATTACAACACGTAAGGAAACAAACGTCATACAAGTCAAGAAACAACAACAAACAACACAACAGATAGAGGAACAACAGTAACCGCACGGATGAAACCTCGTGCCACACACGACAGAAAACCTGTGCCACAATAACAACCCCCACGGAAGAAACCACGTACCAAATAACACTCTGCACAGAAGAAATCTCGTGCCAATAACACTCCGCACGGAAGAAACCTCGTGCTGATAACATTCTGCATGGAAGAAACCTCGTGCCAATAAAACTTTGCAAGGAAGAAATTTCGTTCCAATAACACCCCGCATGGAAGAAACCTCGTGCCAATAACAATCCGCACGGAACCTCTTGCCACAATCAAACAGTCATCTCAACAAGAATCACGAAAGTCAACACGTAGTAAATGAAATAATGATAAAACAAGAAAGGAATCATATAGTTAAAGAACGAATACAGAATCAAGGAAACAAGTAATTCAACTAAGCATGTTGTACAAATTGCAATTTATAGACGAGACACGTAGGCATGTGAAATTGGGCTAAACATGATGACTACATGTGCTAGAATAACTCAATTAAGGCATAAAAAGGAAACTACTTAGCAAAGAGCAAAATTTCAACATTTAGCCCGTGTACGCACTCGTCACCTCGCGTACACGACACTCATATATCACAAATTGTTACAACAACACCAAATACTAAGGGGATTTCTCCCACACAAGGTTAGACAAGTCACTTACTTCAAACCGAGCTCAATCAGTCAATAAAAATGCATTTCCCTCTACTTTCTGACTCCGAACAGAAGACTCCAAAGCTTCACGAACGCGGGACTGTTTACCTTGAAAATGGTAGTTACAATTATATTTGATTATGTGGTTCTAAATACGTGATCAATTTTAACATTTATTGCTTAGGCAGAAGATGCTGAATATGAAGTGAGAAAAATGAAATAAGAGCGAAAGGAACGAAATTATGCAAACCGGGTAACGGGGAGACTAGCCTCAAGAGTGGTCAGAAAGGCCTCGGGGTCGAGCTTTAGAAGCTTGAATAGGGGCTATCGATAACAGTATAACAATATTGAGTGCCTTAAGGATGGCCTATTTATGATCAATAATAAGCAATAAATGAAGAATAATTCAAGAACACAATAAATGAGAAGCAACAAATCAATAAATCAATTATAGAGAATGTTTTAGCTAAGGAGCAGAGGATTTTCTTGTTCTTATATTGAATATCATATGTGTTACAAAGTGAAAAGGGTCCCCTTTATATATGAGGGGAAATCCCAATATAGTACATGCGTAATTTATGTAAAGAGATATGGTCGGTACATCCATTTAATGCCACGGTACGGGCTTGTACTATTTTGTGTATCTCTCCATTTTTAGCCGTATACAAATAGTCCTCGCGTTTCTTAGAATGAAGAGATAAGAAATGGTTTTGACCTTTTGCCTCTTCGATAATCCTACTATGAAGTCAGTCCCTTCAGAGCATTAAATGATCTGACACGAAAAGTTACGCGAAGGTCTCTGTCAACACAATTCTCGAGAGGCCCATGAACTGTCACAGGTTTGGCTTTCCCGCTTCAAGCATGCCCAAAGGTCCTCTATAAATACCATAATTACTAGCCTTTTCATAGCTTTTCATCTTCTTCATCTTCTCCAAACCTTCAAATTTCCACTAAGTGCTTTCCCTTCATATCTTCATCCTGTGCACGTTTTTCTCGTCTTCTCACTTCAAAACTCGATAACTAACATGGCAAAGACCTCCAAAATGGTACCAAAAAAGGAGGAGGCTACTTATACATCACACTCGTCTAAGGGAAAGTAAAAAACCCCTCCTACCATCGAGCAATGCATCCCTGGCCCTTTCGGCACCATTTCTGACTTTACAATAGAAAAACTCCCTTCCACACCGAGCCGATACGAGCCCTTGAGCCGATACATAAGTGTAATATCAGATGTAGAGAGAGTTCCTTACATCTGTGTAATATCAGATGTGTAACTATGCTTTCGTCAGCCGTAAGGATCTCTACTCGGGCTGCCTTCCCCCAATCGCAGTCAAGTTTGAATTGATCATGCTTTGCCGTCTCTTTCTCTTTCAACTAATTTTCCTTTAATTTTACATCCACTGTTTGGTTTCCCGGTGCGGTTCAAGACTTTCTTGGGTGGATCAAATGTTTAGACTCCGCTTTCCCATACAACAAACGTGTATGGTGTAAGCTGGACAAAACACAATGGCAGGCCAAGAACCATGGTACTCTCTTGTTGCTATTGCTTTTACATTCTTCGTAAGAACTTTTGATGGAGATGTTTTTTGACATAATATGTTTGTGCAGGCCTTGGTGAAGGCGTGTTGATGAGGCCTCCCCTACCTGGTGAGGAAGAGGCCCCGAAGACAACCAAAGATAAAAAGAGGAAGAAAGAGTCCTCGGCGGAGTGTCTAAAATCAAAAAGGCCGAAGACTCAGAAGCCGAGGACCAATGCCACGGTCTTGTCTTTGACGGCCGCTGAGAGCCTGTGGGCCGAGGAGCAGAGTGATGATGCCTGCCCTTTGGTACAAAGGGCAAAACGAAGTGCTGAGTCTTTGAGGGCTGTTGAGCGGTCGGCTTCTGAGTTAGAGGCGGCCGATGCGAACCCACCGTTTGAAGAGGAGCCCCCCGAGGAGGGTTTGGGCGCAGTTCCCGAGATGCTCATCGGACATGGCACAGTCTTTATTGAGAAGCTCGTAGAGCCTGCTACTGGAGCTTTCCAAGGTCGAGAAGAATCCTCGATGGAGGATGATATTGTTGGTGGGCTTCATTTGGGCCCGTCATTTTCTCCAGGGGAGATACGGGATGCTCAAGTTAGGGGCGCTCCGGGTCTAGAGACCTCTAGTGGAGAGGATGACACATTTAAAGATTACTTCGAAGGGGTAGATGAGGAAAAAAATGTTGATACCCCAGTTTCTCTCGAGGAAGCCGAGAGGCTCCAAAAGCAGGTGACATTTGAGAAACAGTATGCTATTCTCTGATTTTCTATCCTTTTTTCTGATTTCCTTTCTCTTTTTATAGGTCAAAAAGCTATATGACCAAGACTTCTCCAAGATGCAATATGAGCTGACTCATCATGGAGAGGATCTTGAGAAGCCTATGGCGCAGTCAGTCGAGTTGGAGGATTTGTGCGCTCGAAAGGAGGAGGAATTGACCAACCTTCGGGCAAGCTCGGAGAGAGCACTTCGGGAGAGGGCTGACTTCTCCGAGAAGGTATGTCGGTATCCACATTCTTATCTTTAGTTTTAACGCTTGGTGTTGACTGACTTACTTTATGCTTCTCATATTACACAGAAGGACGCCCTGGTGGAGAGACTTCGACAGAAGGTTGCGACCAAGGACACCGAAGTCCTAGAGCTGGCTCGGCTGAATGATGTTACGACTTCGGAGAGGGAGGTGCTTCGGGGGAAGATATCCTCGGTCCAAGACTTTCTCCGAGGTACTCAGGAGGAGGTTGCTGCACTATCTGCGGACAAGGCTGAGGCCAGTGAATATGTCTCCTCTTACAAGAGGGATACTGTTGCTGCGAATGATGGGGCAAGGGAGATATCCAAGAAGGCTGAGCAGAAGCTGGCTCGGGCAGTTGCTCATGCCCGTGCACAAGCCAGGAGGCAAGCCCTCGAGGAAGTGAGTGCCAAGGGTGTCGATCTCTCTGCCTAGATCGAAGAGGCCAGGGCCCTGGTGGAGGAATTGGAAAGGCCGAGTACATCAGATGAGGGCTCCGAAAGCGGCTCGGGCAGCAGCGAAGGCAAAGAGTATATTTTCCACTTATTTTGTTTTTCCTTTTTCCGTATGTGGGACCCTCCGGGGGAATGTTTTTTAAAGAACACTTTTGTAAATATATTTTTTGAAATAGAATATTCTTTGTTACATTTTGCACAGACTTAGTTCCAATAATATGACTTTTATGCTTCGATTCTTAGCTTCCTCGGAACTCGCACTTGCAATAGTAGATCCCCTCGAGATCAGACACCTTCTCAAGGCTAGGTCGCCATGCGAGATTTGATTCCTTGAACCCTTTATGATGGTATCATTTGTGTGATGTGACCATGAAGTGACCGAGGTGGCCTCGCCGGTACACTTCCCCAAACGTTACGACAACTTGTCAGAAATTGAATGGCCTTCATAGCAGTTGGTTGGCCACCTTTCGTTCTATAAATATTCTTGCTTCTCCTTCATTCTAACTCTTGCACCTTTGCAAAAACCTCAGCTTTTCTTTCAACTGTCTCATCCATTTCCCATCTTTGTGAAAACTGGTTCCATTCCTTCTTATTTATCTCTGCTTTGAGTAACTATGGCCGCCGTGCCTGAATCTGTTCACCAAGAAGAGGGAAATTCTTCCTCTGCCCCTAACTTGGCTGGTGGTACATCGCCGGCGTATGGTGACCTGACCTTGTACTGCTTCATTCGAAAAAAATACTTTTCATTAGAGAAACGTTTCGACTCCTCGAGCCATCGAGAGTATGCCTCGAGGTTCGTACGATAGATAGAAGAAAACCACCTCGAGGCCGTGAGGAGAGACTGTGGCTAGGGGAAAATGTGGTGATGCAGATACCCTCTCGAGAACAGAACATCATGACTTATGTAGAGGGATTTTTGATCGTGTATATGTACCCGTTTACATTAGGCCCCCTCGACCGACTTGTGCTCGAATTCTGCAAAAGGTACTGAGTCATCCTGACACAGATTCATCCGTCATTTTGGCGGATAGTGATAATGATGAGGTATTTCACCGAAAAGGCTGAGCTCGAATTTACCCTCAGCCACCTTATAAGGTTATATCGACCTCAGCTTTGTCGAGGCCTGATTGCGTTACGACGCCGGTCCACCAAGCCTTTCATTGCCAGTGATGACGAGGACCAAAATGGAGGATGGATGAGTCGATTCGTTTGGGTAAGGACCGTCGATATCATTCTAACAGATTTCTTTCCTTTTCCCAAAAATGGAACTTCAAACGTAAGCGCCATGTCGTGCATTAGTGTATTTTGTTTTTATCAATTTATAAGAGTGTTTCTTTTTCTCTTATTCAGCAGTCCCGTGGGTGCTCGGGGAGGTTCCCGATCTTGCGGAATGGACTCGAAAGTTGGCAGCTTCCTCGACATACGATGAGCGCAAGTGGCGTGATCTCTCGAAGGGTAGATGGGAATCAAAGCACACGGTATGAGTCGTGTGGTATCCCTTTTGATGAACATTTCCTTTTGTGCGTACTAACTCTGACATCGCAAGTGTTGGTGGTTTTTCCGAAATGAGGCTGTGCCACTTCGAGGAGAGGGAAGACCCAAGGAAGGACAATAATAAAAAAAAAACCTCTATAGATGAGGACATTCTCGATGAGGCGGTACCTTCTCAAAGGCATAAAGGATATGCCGCTGCTGAGGAGAGTTTTATATATGTTGGTCTTTCTGCGGACGTCAGCTCTCCTCGTGAGGATGATGCACTTTCTGCGGCTCGAGTTGGGGGCCCTTCCGAGGTTGCCGATTCTTTCAGGCCAGAGACCTCCAATTTCAAAGAAGAGGTTCCCCGAGAGAGAAGGAGTAAGAGTCCTCCACCATCGTCTGCTTCTGCCCTCGAAGGTACTTCGAGGGATGCTCAGGACCATGGGCCACCCGGACCAAGTAAGGTTTCGAGTGGGCATACCCCTATTGAGAGTGGTTCAACTGGGGCAAATGGGGACATGCCAGTAGATGCATGTTCAACTTTTAAGTGGCCCAGCGGCTCTGTTCCAAGGTGAGATTTAATCGGCCTTGCTGGCTTTTTAGCTATGAATCTTCCTTCTTTGAACTGAAGTTTTTCTTTTGTAGGTTTTTGATAAACTTAAGTTTGAGCTGCCCCACTGTGAGACCCAATTGCGGGAAGCCTTGGGTAAGAAAAAATCTCTCAAGCTTCTTTGTAATGAGAAGACCAAAGAGTTGATATATCGCCGGGTGGAGATGCATCAGAGCCAAAATTTTGAAGGCAAACTTGAGCATCAGGTAACCCTTACCCCGAGGGGTACGTGCTTCCTTTCTCGCTTTTGGGAACTAACGCTTTGGTGATTCAGTTGCAGGGAAAGACAAAAGCGTTGGAGCGCCTTTGGGGCGAGGTCGGGCAATTTAGGTCCGAATGCCAAGCATTGAAGGTGCAGGTAGGCGTACATGTTGCGGCCCAAAGGAATGCTTTGGCCAAGGCTGCTGCCCTCGAGATACAGCTTCGCAATGCCCGAGAAGATATCTCAATTTAGTCGAGCAACACTGTCAATCTTGAGGCTGATCTTCTAAATATGAAGGTCGAGGTTGTGGACGCTCGGGCCAAAGTTGAGGAAGTTTGAGCAAATGCCAATAAGAAGGTGGCTGTTTACTTGAAAGACGTTGTCGACGCTCGGGCTGAGCTGAGAGGAGCTTTCGACAGAGAGAGGAGGGGAAATGAGTATGCCCGATGCAAGTCTCAGAGGGAGACCCTCGAAGAGATACATGCTAGGGGCTTTGACCTCTGGGAAGAGATAAAGCAGGCCGAGGCGGACGAGATCGACGCTAATTTTTCCTTTCTTCTTGAGCTGGTGCTGATATTTGAAGGCCGTCGTGGGAGATGACCTGAGGGGACTTTAAGGGAGCTGGTCCCGAGAGTAGACTAGATTTTCTATTTTGTTTGTTTGCATAAGACTCCTGTCAGAGTGTTGTAAATATGTATTTGTAATACGCATATATATATATGAAAGATTCTTTGGTTTGATTTGCTTGTCGATAGTTAGCCCGATGAATTGGATTTTGAGATGAAACCCTTGGGGTTATAAATTGTCCCTGAGGCTCTTAAGCTGACAACTCGGGCTCTTATGCTTTAGGTCGGTACGACCTTTGGTGTAGCTTGTGACTTGGGCCCTAACGCCTTTTTGGATCTGAGGCGCTTTAGTTAACCGTATCGGGCTTAGTCTTCAAGTCGGGTTTTGACTCGAGCTCAATGGCCCTCAGGTTTTCAAATTGGCCCTGCGGCGCTTTAGGTCGATATGACCTCTAGCTGGAGACTTGGGCTCTTACGCATAAGGTCGATACGACCTTTAATGTAGCGGGCGACTTGGGCTCTTACGCTTTTTTGGCCCTGAGGCGCTTTAGTTAACTGTATCGGGCTTATTCTCCGAGTTGGGTTTCGACTCGAGCTCAACGACCCTCAGGTTTTCAAACTGGCTCTGAGGCGCTTTGGGTTGATATGACCTATAGTTGGCGAATTGGTCTCTTACGCATAAGGTCGATACGACTAGCTGGCGACTTGGGATCTTACGCTTTAGGTTGGTACAATCTTAAATGTAGCTGGCAATTTGGGCTCTTATGCTTTAGGTTGGCACAACCTTTTAACCGGTTATTTTCGATGTTTTTTGAAGTAATTGGAGGCCTGTGATTTTATGGCAACAGTCGGATGTCTCCGAGTTACGTTAGTTTGGCCGGATCCTTATGACGGTGGCCATTGCATTTGGCCGTAGCCTTTTAGTCCCCGAGAGAGATAGACATGGCATCTATATCGAGGGTATGCCTTTTGGGTCTTACAAGTTTGATATATAGCCTTGACTTTGATATGGGGTTTATGCTTATTTTAAGATCTTACAAATTTTTACATGCCCTTGCTTGAGGTCTTACAGTTTTGATGTTGCCTCATGGAGGGCTTATGAGTTTGAAGCTGTCGGCCCTTAGGTCTTATGGCTATGAATCGTCTGATGAGGTCAGTCTTTGAGTTGTATTTGATATTGCCCCATGGAGGGCTTATGCTGTTGATATTGCCTCGTGGAGGGCTTATGAGTTTGAAGTTTCTGGCCCTGAGGTCTTATAGCTTCGAGTTAGATAGCTTGATGAGCCGACTGTCGGGGGCAGTCCCCGAGTAAGAATTGATGTTGCCTCGAGGAGGGCTTATGAGCTTGAAGTTGCCAGCCCTAATGTCTTATGGCTTCAAGTTTTCGGCGACTCAGTGGAGTGGCTGTCGAGGACAGTTCCTGAGTGCTTGATAAATTTTTGGCCCTGGGCTGTCTCTTGTGAAAAGGGCAAACTTCTTTGAAATGCGAAATGTTTCGATGATAGAAGGTACTTCTATGATTACTTGGTACAAGTATACATGTTTTTACCATTGAGGGTTCGATTATTCTATGCAGTTATTCTATGCAGACACGGTTCATTCGATCGGTTGGTCCGATACATCATTCTCCTGTCGAGACCCTCTTTAGCATATTTCAGTGATCTCCTGGAGGGATTCCCCTCAGTATTCGAGGTTGATCGAAGAGAAGCCTGTAGCATATGGATGTTGACTCGCTAAAAACCTTGCCGGTAAAACCCTTCTGGGATAAAATCTGACGTGAGGGAAAAAGAGTGCAACGCATGCTTTAAAACATAAGGCCTTCGAGCTGGGGGTGCTTCGACTCCTTTCAATCAAAAATTTGCCCGCAGGTTAGCGTAAAGTGTAAAAGAGAAAGGGATAAGGTTGTACCTTAACTGCGATGGCGCTCGAGCCTTGATATGTTTTGGTTATCTGTTTCGAGGACGCGACACGATCCTTTGTTTGTTCCTATGAGGATGTAGTTTGTGATTGTTACTTGCCTTTTGTATTGTCTTTTGGATCCTTCGATGTATAAGCTGTCGGTGCCACACCGTGCACTGCAAACATTTATTTTGTTGCGTGCTGCTCTCCGTGTACTATTTTTACTCCATCCTTCGTAGGGAACTTCATCATTCTGTGAAGGGTTGACGGCACCGCCCTCATATTGTGAATCCATGGCCTTCCAAGTAATGTGTTGTATCTCATGTCACCTTCGATGACATGAAACTTGGTATCCTGAATTGTGCCGGCCAGGTTGACTGGGAGGATGATTTCCCATTTTGGTTTTTCGCTTGTCATGCTCAAGCCATTGAGGACTTGAGAGGCGGTTATGATCTGGTCGAGCAACCCGAGTTGCTCTACCACCCTCGACTGAATTATGTTGGTCGAGCTACCTGGATCCATGAGCACACGTTTAATTTGAAATTTATTGAAAAGAAAAGAAATTACCAGTGCGTCGTTATGAGGTTGAGATAAGGTCTTGATGTCCTCTTCGCTGAATGAAAGGGTGTTTTCAGGTATGTAGATCCGAGTTTGCTTTTCCCTGGTGATAGATACTTTTGTTTGCTTAAAAATGGGTCCCTGAGGGACGTCGACTCCAGCAATAATCATGTGGATGACGTGTCGTGGTTCTTCTGTTTCATTTTTCTTGTTTGCCTCTCTTTCCCAAAATTTATTTTTAGCTCGGTCACTGAGGAATTCTTGAAGGTACCCTTTGCTGATCAGTCGGGTTACGTCTTCTCGAAGCTGTCTGCAATCTTCGGTCCTATGACCGTGGGTATCGTGATATTCGCATATCAAGTTGGGGTTCCTTTGTGAAGGATCCGATAGCACGGGTATGGGCCACCTGGTATCCCAGATCTTGCTTATGGCCGATACGATGTCTGAAACATCAATGTTGAAGTTGTACTCAGATAGCCGGGGTTCCTCTACTGGCCCTGAGTGCCTGTTGAACCCTACTTTGTTCACGAGTCCCCGAGGATTTTTCCCTCGGTCCCTCCTATACTCATTTCGAGGTACGTTACATCTCGGGATATTTCTCCGATTCTCTATGTACGGTTGATACCTTTCTTTGTTTATCCTTGGCTCTCTTTTCGGAAGCCTTGATTCCTTTTCTAGGACTCTGATAGGATACACCGAGCCCGAGGGGGCTTCCAATTGGTCATCCTCGACCCTGATCTTCGACTGGTACCTGTTGTGCACATCTGCCCAAACTATGGCGGGGTACTCGATCAAATTCAGCTTCAACTGTTTCGAAGCTATCGAGCTTCGCTCATTCAAACCCTGAGTGAAGGCTTGTACCGCCCAATCATCAGAGACTGGTGTTAATTCCATTCGTTCCCATTGAAAGCAGGACACGAACTCCCTTAACATCGCATTCTCCCTTTGCTTAATTTTAAAAACATCAGAGTTTCTTGTAGCGACCTTGATGGCACCAACATGTGATTTCACAAAGGAGTCCGCCATCATGGAGAATGAATCTATCGAGTTCGGGGGAAGGTTATGATACCACATCATGGCCCCTTCAGATAGTGTTTCTCCAATTTTTTTCAATAGAAAAGATTCAATCTCTTCGCCTCTCAGGTCATTCCCTTTCACAACACAAGTGTAGGCATTAATGTTCTCGTTGGGGTCAAAAATTCCGATGTACTTCGGGAGATCGGTCATTCTGAATTTCTTCGAGATAGGCATCGGAGCTGCACTTGACGGGAACGGCTTTTACATGAACTTTTTTGAACCTACACCTTTCAAAATTGGGGGTACGCCTGGGATCTGATCAACCCTCGAGTTGTAGGTCTCCACTTTTTTGTCGTTAGCTTCTATATTCTTTTCACATGATTCAATCCTTTTTGCGAGGTCTTCGGGCATCTTGATAATGGCGGGGTCGGCTGCTGACCCATTATTGCTCGATCTTTCCGGTGCCTGTTCGACTCGAGGAGTCGTTTCTGGTGGTTCCATGATCGGGGTTCTCTGATGGCTTTGTAGCTGAGCAATAGCCACATGTTGTGCCTGCAACATTTCAAAAATAACATGAAGTCTAACTTCTCTTTCCCTTTGAGCAGGGGCTCCCTGTGCTTCACGCCGATCTCCTTCACGAACGCTTCCGTCTGTATGATAGCTCACATTGACATGTTGAGCATTGCGTGAACATTCATTGACAAGAATTTGCACTGGTGCCCCTTTAGGGTTTTACGGTGGCACACCGATACCCGAGGCAGCTGCATTATTTTCTCTGTGGTCCTCAGGACCGTTGTTTTCATATGCGTTTATTGGGTTAGACATTTCCTTACCTGAAATTGAAGATTCTTGGGTAAGAAAAACTGTGAATAATAACTTGTGTTTTTAGAAAAGCAGCCTAAAACAATCACTATTATTTTTAGCCCCACGGTGGGCGCCAAACTGTTTACCTTGAAAATGATACTTACAATTATATTTGATTATGTGGTTATAAAAATATGTGATCTATTTTAAGACTGATTGCTTAGGCAGTAGATGCTGAATATGAAGTGAGAAAAACGAAATAAGAGCGAAAGGAACAAAATTATGCAAAATCGGGTAACGGCGAGACCAACCTCGAGAGTGGTTGGAAAGGCCCCGGGGTCAAGTTTTAGAAGCCTGACTAGGGGCTATAGATAACAGTATAACAATATTGAGTGCCTTAAGGATGGCCTATTTATGATCAATAATCAACAATAAATGAAGAATAATTCAAGAACACAATAAATGAGAAGCAATAAATCAATGAAGCAATTATAGAGAATGTTTTAGCTAAGGAGCAGAAGATGTTCTTGTTCTTGTATTGAATATCATATATGTTACAAAGTGAAAAGGGTCCCCTTTATATATGAGAGGGAATCCCAACATAGTACATGCGTAATTAATGTAAAAAGATATGGCTGGTACAACCATTTAATCCCATGGTACGGGCTTGTACTATTTTGTGTATCTTGTCAGCTTTAACCACGTGCCCCTTAGGAATTTCCCGCCTTTCCATGTTGTTCGATATGTACTGCCTCGAGGTCTAGGACCTTCGATATGTGTTGCCTCGAGGTCGAGGACCTCCGATATGCCCTCGATACCAAAACTCGGGCCATCAAGCCTTCATTCTTATCGAAATGGTCGTGAAATTGGGCTCTCTGTTTTAGCCGTATACAGGGACCTACATTGATAACGCGAAGGCAAAAATCTCAGTAACACTCAATCTCCTTTACGCGAACGGGGGAGCACCTTCGCGAACGTGCAGAACAAAACCAAACACTAGCAATCTGAAGCTTCAACCATCTTCCAAGTCCAAATTCCAATCCGTTAACCATCTGAAATCCACCCGAGGCCCTCGGGACCTCAAACAAACCTACCAAAAAGACCTAAAACATCATAAAAACTTAGTCGATCCTTCAAAGCACATCAAACAACGCTAAAACCACGAATCTCACCCCCAATTCAAGCTTAATGAGTTATAAACTTCTAACATTCACATTCCGATGTCGAAACCTATCAAAACACGTCCGATTGATCTCAAATTTCACACACAAGTCACATTTGACATTACGGACCTACTCCAACTTCCGGAATCGGAATCCAACCCCGATATCAAAAAGTCCAAACCCGGTCAAACATTCCAAAAATCTTCCAATTTTTCAACTTTCGCCTATTAATGCCGAAATGACCTACGGACCTCCAAATCAACATCCGAACATGCTCCTAAGACCAAAATCACCATATAGAGCTATTGGAATGGACGAAACTCCATTTCAAGGTCGTCTTCATACAAGTCAAACTACAGTAAACTCTTACGGCTTAAACTTCATACTTAGGGACTATGTGTTCCGTTTCATTCTGAAACTCTCCCTAACCTGACAAAAAGCACCCCGACAAGTCACGTAACCATGAAATAAGATAGAGGGAGAAATAAATAGGGGATTGGGGCTAATACTCTCAAAACAACCAGCCAGGTCATTATATCCTCCCTCTCTTAAAACAATCGTTCATCCTCGAACGGGCATAGAGACATACCTGAAGTGGTGAAAAGACAAGGCTAACGGATGCGCATATCATGCTCAGTCTCCCAAGTCGCCTCCTCGACTAGCTGACCTCTCCAGTGGACCTTCGCTGAAGCATAATTCTTTGACCTCAACTTTCGAACCTGCCTGTACAAAATGGCCACCGGCTCCTCAACATAAGACAAATCCTTGTCTAAGTGGACTGAGCTGAAATCTAACACATGAGACGGATCGCCCTGGTACTTCCGGAGCACAAAAATATGGAATAGTGGATGAACTGAAGCTAAACTAGGTGGTAGTGCAAGTCTATAAGCCACATCTCCAACCCTCTCAAGAATCTTAAAAGGCCCGATATACCTAAGGCTTAACTTTCCCTTCTTCCCGAACCTCATAACACCCTTCATGGGCAAAACTCGGAGAAAGACCCGCTCCCTAACCATGAATGCAATATCGCGAACCTTCCAATCTGCATAACTCTTCTGTCTGGATTGGGATGTTTGAAGTTGACCCTGAATCAATTTAACCTTTTCCAAAGCATCTTGAACAAGGTCTGCACCAAATAGCCTAGCCTTGCCCCGCTCGAACCAACCCACTAGAGACTAACGCCGTCTACCATACAAAGCCTCATATGGGGCCATCTGAATACTTGACTGATAAATGTTGTTGTAGGACTATGCAAGTGGCAAGAACTGATCCCAAAAACCCCCAAACTCTATCAGACATACACGAAGCATATCCTCTAGTATCTGAATACTGCGCTCGGATGGTCTGCCCGTCTGAGGGTGAATGTTGTGCTCAACTCAACCTGAGTACCTAACTCATGTTATAAGTCCCTCCAGAATCACGATGTAAACTGCGTATACCGGTCATAGATGATAGATACCGGCACGCCATTAAATCGGACAATCTCACGGATATAAACTCGAGCCACCTGCTCAGAAGAATTAGTTGTCATCACTGGAATGAAATGAGTTGACTTGGTCAACCTATCCGCAATCACCCAAACTACATCGAACTTTTTCTGAGTCCATGGAAGCCCAACAACAATATCCATAGTGATCTGCTCCCATTTCCACTCCGGAATCTCTAGCTTTTGAAGAAATCCACCTCGCCGCTAGTGCTCATACTTCACCTGTTGACAATTTAGGCACCGAGCTACATACTCTACTCCGCCCTTCTTCATTTTCCTCTACCAATAGTGTTGCCTCAAGTCCTGATACATCTTCGCAGCACCTTGATGAATGGAATACAATGAACTGTGAGCCTCCTAGAGAATCAACTCATGCAAGCATCTACATTAGGCACACATAGCCCACCCTGCATCCATAATGCACCGTCATCTCCAATAGTGACCTCCCTGGCATTACCGTACTGAACTATGTCCTTAAGGACAAACATATGGGGGCCAACATACTGACGCTCTGTGATACGATCATGAAGAGAAGACCAAGAAACCATACAAGCCAAAACTTGACTCGGCTCAGAAACATCCAATCTAACAAGATGGTTAGCCAAGTCCTGAACATCCAATGCCAATGGCCTCTCGGCTGCTGGTAGATATGCTAAGCTGCCCAAAATCTCTGCCTTGCTACTCAACATCGACCACCACATTTGCCTTCCTGGGATGGTATAGAATAGTTATATCATAGTCCTTAAGCAGCTCTAACCACCTCCGCTGACGCAAGTTAAGATCCTTCTGTTTGAACATATGCTGCAAACTCTAGTGATCGGCGTAGATCTCACAAAGGACACCGTACAAATAGTGCCACCAAATCTTCAATGCATGAACAATAGTTGCTAACTCAAGCTCGTGGACATGATAGTTCTTCTCATGCACCTTCAGCTGTCTAGATGCGTAGGCAATCACCCTACCATTCTGCATCAAAACCGTATCGAGACCAATACATGACGCATCATAATATGTAGTATAAGACCTCGAACTTGTAGGCAATACCAATTTTGGGGCTGTAGTCAAAGTAGTATTGAGCTTTTGAAAGCTCTCCTCACACTCCTCTGTCCACCTGAACAGAGCACTCTTCTAGGTCAGCCGGGTCATAGATGTTGTAATAGATGATAAACCCTCTACAAATCGATGGTAATACCCCGCCAAACTAAGAAAACTCCAGATCTCCGTAGCTGAGGATGGTCTGGTCAAACTCTGCACGACTTCAACCTTCTTTGGTTCCACCTTAATCCCCTCACTCGACACTAAATGACCCAAAAATGCCACTAAATCTATCTAGAATTCACATTTTGAAAATTTTGCATATAACGTCTTTTCTCTAAAGGTCTGGAGCACAGTCTAAGGTGCTGATCATGATCCTCCCAGCTCCGGGAGTACACCAAAATATCATCAATAAACACAATGACGAACGAGTCAAGATAGGGCTGGAATACATTGTTCATCAAATGCATGACTGCCACTCGGGCGTTGGTTAGCCCAAATGACATCACAAGGAACTCGTAGTGACCATATCGCGTCTTGAAGGCAGTCTTTGGGATATCTGGCTCCCAAATATTCAATTGATGATAGATTGAATGCAAGTCAATCTTCCAAAACACCCTGGAACCCTGTAAATGATAAAATAGGTCATCAATAACAGGCAATGGATACCTGTTCTTCAGTGTAACCATGTTCAACTGGTGATAATCAATACGCATGCGCATAGAACCATCCTTCTTATTCACAAACAATATTGGAGCACCCCAAGGGGACATACTTGGCCGAATAAATCCCTTATCAAGCAACTCTTGCAACTGCTCTTTTAACTTTTTCAACTCTGGTGGACCATACTATATGGAGGAATAGAGATTGGTTGAGTGTCCAGTAAAACATCAATACCAAAGTGAATATCCCTATTGGGCGGCATGCCCAGAAGATCTGCTGGGAAAATATATAGATGATCCCTCACTACTAGAACTGACTCCATAGTAGGAGTATCAACATTGACATCTCTCACATAAGCTAGATTTCATCACACCCTTTCTCAACTATCCGCTGAGCCTTAAGAAATGAAATAACTCTGCTAGGAGTATAATATAAGGTACCTCTCCACTCTAACCGTGGTAATCCTGGCATAGCCAGCATCATTGTCTTCGCGTGACAATCAAGAATAGCATAATATGGCGACAACCAGTCCATGCCCAAAATAATATCAAAGTCTACCATACTGAGCAATAATAAATTGGCTTTGGTCTCAAAACCATTAAGAAACAATAGAATTTCCCACAGGTGTAGGCACATAGACAGGAGAACTCAAAGAGTCACGAGATACACACAAATACAGAGCAAAATAAGATGACACATATGAATAAGTGGAGCCTGGATCAAATAAGACTGATGCATCTCTATGACAGACTGGAATAATACCTCTAGTGACAGAGTCAAATGCAACTGCCTCCGTCCGAGCAGGAAGAGCATAATATCTGGCATGGCCTCCCCCTCTAGGGTGACCTCTACCTGCCCGACCTCGACATCGAGCTGACTGAGCAGGTGGAGTGGTAGTTGGTGCTGTAACCATAGCCTGAGGTCCCGGTGGGGCACGCGGTGCCTGAGTAGTCTGTGGAGGTGTACTCCTCCTAAGTCTGGGGAAATTCCTCACCATATGATGCGTGCCACCATACTCAAAACAAGCTCTCAGAGGACGTGGCTGCTGTGGCTGGCTCGGGACTGATCGGCTGAACTGACCACTGAAAACACCCTATGCGGGAGGTGCGCTAGACACTGGAGGTGCATAATAGGGAGCCTGGGGCCTAGGAGTGGCCAAAATACCACTGGAGGCTGGAAGTGCTGAATGAACAAGGTTACTAACATAGCCCTACCCTAACGAGTTGCAGCTAGGGCACAAGTACCACTATATGTGCCAAATTCTCGAGACCTCTTGGACTCTCTCTCCCAAGTCAGCATACCCTCTAGTCTCCTAGACATGCGATGTTAATATCTAACTCCCTGGACATGCTAAATCTGATACTAGGGTTGAGAACCTCCATAAATCGACTGACCCGCTCTCGAACAGTAGCAACCAAGGCTGGTGCATGCCTAGCCAAATCACTGAATCGGACCACATACTCAGACACGGTCATAGAACCCCGGCGCAAATGCTTAAACTCTGTGCGCCACGCATCTCTGAGACTCTAGGGAACATACTTAATCAAGAACATATCCAAGAACTTAGTCCAAGTGAGTGAAGCTGCCTCGGCTGGACTACCCAACTCATATGTATGCCACCACTAATAGGCCGCTCCGCTAAGCTCGAACGCAGTGAAAGAAACCCCACTAGACTCTACAATACCCATGGTACGGAGGATAAGGTGGCACTCCTCAAGAAAACCGTAGGCATCCTATGACGCCAAGTCACTGAAAGTAGGAGGGTTGTACTTCTTGTACCTCTTGAGCTTGAGCTGCTCCCCCTCAGAAACTGCTGCCCTAACCTAGGTCTAAACTGGGGCTACCGACTGCACTGGTATGACCTTTGGAACCCGGCCTACCTGAACTCGCTGCTCTCGGGTACAGGCGGCGGGAGTCCATTCTCCTCCCTTGGCCTGAGATGTAGCAGGATAAAGTGGGATTAACCTTGCGTAAGCTACAGTCCGAACATGCTCAGAAACTGGGCAAAACTGGCAGAGGTCTCATGAAGAGCTGGTGCAGTAACAAGCGTCTCACTTGCCTGTGTTTCGACTAGCACCACCGGTGGCTCCTCTGTAGCAGCTCGGGAGGGTGCTTTGGTTGTACCACATGGACGTCCTCGGCCTCTACCCCGGCCTTGGCCTCTCGCGGCTCTAGTAGGGGCGCGAGTGTCTGGTCATCTGATCCGTCTGTACGTGTCCTCACCATCTGTGAGAGAATAGAAAGACAGAAGTTTAGAATCCCAAATGCAGCAGTTTCACACGACAAGGAATCAAGGAGGTGAAATTTTCTTAACAGTTCCATAGCCTCCTAAAGATAAGTACAAATGTCTCCGTATGGATCCGCGAGACTCTACTAAACCTGTTTGTGACTCATAACACCTATGAACCTAGAGCTTTGATACCAACTTGTCACGACCCAAGTTTTCCTTCGTAGGATGTTGTGACGGCACCTAGTCTCTAAGACTAGGTATGCCTAACAGTTTTTGTAGAAAGAACAAATAACGACTAAAAACTCAACATCAACAGATATATATATAACTGGAAAATGTCACTCGACATGTACAAGTAAAATTGCAACTCAGAGTAAGAACAACTCCCAAAACCCAATCATCATAAGCCACACGCTCTAAGGAAGTACTAAACATCTCTATACATCAGGGTCTAAAAGAATAAAGGAAAATAACATAATAAGGATAGAGGGGGACTCCGAGGCCAACGAACGCTGGCAGATATACCTTGAAGTCTCCAAGAAACAGCACACGCTCTACCATCGAGGCTGATAAGATGTACTTGGGTGTGCACAAAAATATGTGCAGAAGCATAGTATAAGTACACCACAATGGTACCTAGTAAGTGCCAAGCCTAACCTCTATAGAGTAGTGTCGAGGTCAGGTCAGGGACTTACAGGAATATAAGAAATAAGGCAGAAGGCGGAGTGATAAAAATAATGGCAGGTTAATGAAACAATAAGAAAGTACGGAAAGCAACATGACGGGAAAATAAGAAGACAATTACAACACGTAAGGAAACGAACATCTTACAAGTTAAGAAACAACAACAATAAACAACACAACAGATAGAGGAAAAATAGTGACTGCACGGCAGAAACCTCGTGCCACAATAACAATCACACAGAAAAAGCCTCGTGCCACAATAACAACCCGCACGGAAGAAATCTCGTGCCAAATAACACTCTGCACGAAAGAAACCTCGTGCCAATAACACTCTACACGGAAGAAACCTTGTGCTAACAACACTCCACACGGAAGAAACCTCATGCCAATAACACTCCGCACAGAAGAAACCTCGTGTCAATAACACCCCGCACGAAAGAAACCTCGTGCCAATAACACTCTGCATGGAAGAAACCTCATGTCACAACCAAACAGTCATCTCAACAAGACGAAAGTCAACACGTAGTAAATGAAAAAATGATAAAACAAGCAAGGAATCCTAATAGTTAAAGAACGAATACAGAATCAAGGGAACATGCAATTCAACTAAGCATGTTGTACAAATTGCAATTTAGAGACGAGACACATAGGTATGTGAAATTTGGATAAATATGATGACTACACGTGCTAGAATAACTCAATTAAGGTATAAAAGGAAACTACTTAGCAAAGACCGGAATTTCAACATACAACCCGTGTATGCACTTGCCACCTCGCGTACACGTCACTCATATATCAGAAATTACAACAATACCTAATCATAAAGGGATTTCCCCCACACAAGGTTAGAAAAGCCACTTACCTCAAACCAAGCTCAATCAATCAATAAGAATGCCTTTCCCTCGACTTTTCGACTCCGATCGGCCCAAATCTAGCCAAAAGTGATTACATACTATAAATATAACTATAAGAAAGTAATCTAAATAATGAAATTATGACTTTAACAAGGAATTAGAAATTTTCCCTAAAAGGTCGACCTGGGACCACGTCTCTGAATTGAGTAAAAGTCAAAAATATTCGAACACATATTCAACCATGAGTCCACCCATACCCACAATACTCAAATCCGATACCAAAACCTCGATCAAAACCTCCAAATTCGATCTAAGAACCTTTTCCCCCCCAATTTCACAACTTAAATCCTTAATTAAATAAAGATATTAATGATAGATTAGTGGAAGATAATAAAAGTGAGTCAAGAATCCTTACCCAAATGTTTCCTCTGAAATTCCCTCAAATCCTTGCCTAAATCGGAGCTCTCAAGGTCCCAAAAATGAAAATGAGAGAAAACCCTTGATTCTGAATATTTAAGTTCTGCACAGGTGTTTCCTTCTTCGCGAACACGGAACTTGCCTCTCATTCGTGAAGCACAAAAAGTCACTGCCCATCAAAACCTCTTACGCGAATGTGATGCACACTTCCCCTAGGCCTCCGCGACTGCGGAGCGTCACTCACGAACGCGTAGATTTAAAGCTTGATGCCCAACTAATCGCTCCTCTACGCGAACACGTAGACCCTCTCCTGAACGCGTAGACCGAAGACTCTAAAGCTTTGTGAATGCGGGACCAACATCAAAAATGTGAAGGCAAAAATCCCAGTAACACTCAAAATCCTCTACGCGAACGGGGGAACACCTTCGCGAACATGTAGAACGAAGCAGACACCAACAGTCTGAAGCTTCAACCATCTTCCAAGTAAAAATTTCAATCCGTTAACCATCCGAAATCCACCCGAGACCGCTGGGACCTCAACCAAACCTAAAAAAAATCCCTAAAAAATTATATAAACTTAGTCGAACCTTCAAATCACATCAAACAATGCTAAAACCACAAATTGCACCCCGATACAAGTTTAATGAACATATGAACTTCTAACTTCCACGCCCGATGCCGAAACCTATCAAAACACATCTGATTGACCTAAAATTTTGCAAAAAAGTTACATTTGACATTATGGACCTATTCTAACTTCCGGAATCAGAATTCGACCCCGATATCAAAAAGTCCACTCCCGGTCAAACTTCCCAATAATCTTCCAATTGTCCAACTTTCGCCAATTAATGTCGAAATGACCTACAGACCTCCAAATCAATATCCGAACATGCTCCTAAGACCAAAGTCACCATACGGAGCGTCAAACTACGATCAACTCTTACGACTTAAACTTCAAACTTAGGGACTATGTATCCCATTTCACTCCAAAACTCTCCCCAACCCGAAACTAAGAATCCTGGTAAGTCAAATAACCATAAAATTAGATAGAGGGAGAAATAAATAAGGGATCAAGGCTAATACTCTCAAAAACATCGGCCGGGTCGTTACGGTTTTGGGGGTGTTTTAGAATTTATTTATGGATTGTTTTACATTGATACACTTTTACTTATTATTTTAATTAAATTGTACGTTGCTATGATTTTTAATGCACTAACCTCTTTATCTAAATAAGATTCATGATTTTAAAAAAATAACAAAATGAATAATTAAGCTGGTAGTTTATTGTTGGCTTGCCTAACGATGACGCTTGGCGCCATCACGACCTATAATGGATTTTGGGTCGTGACATTTTCGTAACTAAGCCGAGCGGAGCATGGAAGTTCGACTTGCAACGAAAATATCCGCGCCCTAGTTTGATCAACCAAAAAAGGTCAATAACCTCGACGTTCATCCTCAACCAAAAAAGATCAATAACCTCGAAGTTCATCCTCTCGTTTTCTTTTGTTTTATGTATATTAAAGTTTGAAATATCCGTTTGTTTGTGATTAACATAGATGTCTTGATGTTGAATACCATGATTTGAGACTCTCTTTGTGTTTGGAGTAGATCTCAGGAGGATAAATTATAATTATAAAATATAGAGAAAAAATAATTTTGAATTAATAAAACTCTAATTTATGAGTTAATGCTTTATTGATTTTTTAATATTTTTCATTTTATTTTTATTTTTGAAGGTCTAACATTATTTTGAAAGCTCCGATACCAATTCGAAAAAATTTAAAATAAGAACATATACTTAGTAAAAGTTGGATAAAATTTCGCTATGAAACCTATATTTTTAATTAAATTGTACAGTCAATTTGACAAAAGTTTATATGTTTCTAGATGAAGATTGCCTGTGCTGAGCACGGTCCAAAGCTTTATACATCAATTGCTTCAACTGAATCTAGAATCCGCATTTATCGTTATTTAGTCAACTTCTTACTCATATACTAATACTTTTTCTTGTACCAGAAAAAATAATGAACTATAGTGAAAAATTATGAGAACCCTTATCACGACCCAAAATTTACTATAGGTCGTGATGGCACCTAACGCCACTGCCAGACAAGCCAACGATGATTGATCCACTTAATTACTCAATTATTCCTTTTGAATTCATAATTTCAAATAATTAAATAGTATGAAATATAATTTACAGAGTGAAACAATGATAGTTACGTGAACTACAATACTAAACACCCAATAGGAACCCCCAAAACCCGGTGTCACAAGTACATGAGCATTAACTAGGAAATATGATAAAATACAATATCTGTCTGGAATACAAATTAGACAGAAAAATGTAAATAACTCCGATGGAGACCCTGTGTGCTGCGGACTCATAACATGGGATGCAACTCACCTAAGTCTCCCCAATAGTCGCGCCTCTTCGCCCATAAGACCACTAGACATATATGAACCTGCACAAAATGTGCAACAGATATAGCATGAGTACGTAAATCAATGCGTACCCAGTAAGTATGTAGTTTAACCTCGAAGAAGTAGTGACGAAGGGTCGGACTCGACATGTACTATGGCTTACAGTAAAGTACCAAAATTATAATTAAGCATGGATTATATAAATACAACTGAAAACTCAATAATAAGAAATAAATAAATAATTCTTTCACGGATAGTAAATTCAAAATTGATTTCCATTATTTAACAAATTAATCTTTCAGGCCAATGAAACAATATCAATTATAGTTGGACTCCAAGAATTATTACGCACGAGTTACGCTGAGGTCGTACGACTCGATCTAACATACAAATATATAAATTGTGCATTGCTGATGGTCGAACGACACGAACCATAGATGCATCTATTTTCTACTAAGGCGTTCTGCCCTCTCCAAAATAAGAGAAAATACATTAAAACAACCGATTCAAGATTATTAAGAGGCGAATGTTCAAAAAAATACCAATTCTCATTAACGGTCAAGTGACCCCTCCAAATCTCAAGTAAATAAAATTTAACCTTTTACAATTCTATTATCATGTTCCAATATAATTAAGTAAGAAAATTAACAAGTAGGGTGCAAACACCGCAAGTATAACATGATTTGGGTCCTATACTACCCAGACATAAACATAATTTGTAGCTACGTACATACTCTCGTCACCTCGTGCATACGCAGTCCCCACAAATAAAAGCACATATTAAATCAATTCACCTATGGGGTTAATTCCCTCTTACAAGGTTAGAAAAGAGACTTACCTCGCTCCGAAGTTCCATAATCGGGTCCAACGCTTTTCTAACAACTCAAACCAATGCTCATCGCTCCAAAACTAGTCAATAAATGTGCAAATCCATAAATATATTCTCTAATACTCATTATAATCTAATTTATAATAATTTCTAACTCATCTCGAAAAGTCGATAAGGTCAGCCTCAGGACTACGTGCCCAAATTCTGAAAATATTCGAAGATAAACATTACCCATAACATCACAAACTCAAATATATAATTTATTCTCACTTTCATGCCCAAATTCGTGGTCAAAATCCAAAAATATCAATTTCTAGGTTTTTCTTCAAAATCCTAAATTTCTACAAATTTCATGTCTAAATCCATATATAACCCTTCTATTTAACTCACAACTAGTAGAAATCACTTACCTCATGATTGACGATTAAAATGGTGCTCCAAAATTGCTCCTAGGTCTGCTTCCATGGAGGAAATTAGATAAAATGAGCCAAAACTCGTTTCTTCCAACTTATACACTACCCAAGCGCCCCTTCATCATGAACGCGGCACTGCCCTCGCGTTCTCGAAGTTCGGCAAACTCGGCCCATAAATTCTTTTTCACCAATGTGGAAAGCACCTCGCGTTCGCGAAGCACATCCTGCCTCAGCCCCCAGTTCCTCTATCTCTTCGCGTTCCTATCCTTCAACTCGCGTTCCCGAAGGCTTTCTTAGCTTCTGTCTCGCATTTGCGACTCGCGTTCACGAAGGCCAAATCCCAGCAGCCCCAAAATTCCTCTTCGCGAATGCATGAGATCCTTTGCGTTCGCTAAGGAGGAAACCAGACACCAGCACAACAACTCCAAAGCATCCCAACTTGGTCTGAAACCACCCGAAACACACTTGAGGCTCCCCGGAACCCCATCCAATCACACCAACCTGTCCCAAAATATGACACAAACTCGGCCGAGGCCTCAAAACACATCAAACAACATCGAAATCATGAAGCGCACCCCAATTCGAGCTTAATGAACTTCAGAACTTCAAATTTTCACATTTGATGCCGAAACCTATGAAATCACGTCAGGTTAATGTCGCGCCCCCCGTTTTCTCTCCTCGGGGAGATCGGGTTCAGGACATTTTTGGGACAGACTCCTCTGGAAGGAAGAAGTTAAAAGAAGAGTCGCCACCTAACAATTTTTATGGTGCATTAGGGCACCTTGAGTATTTAACTCATGAACTAGTTTGCATTACCAGAGATTGAGTAAGGGCTTGAAGTTATCCTAAGGGGAAGGTGTTAGGCACCCCTCAGGATCCACAACTATGGGTCCCGGACAAATGGTTTCGTGAATTCAAACAATAAGCAAATAACAAGAAAGGCTCACATAAGAGCCTTTTTCAAACAAGTATTGGAGTTTTATTGAAAGTTTAAAAAGAATTAGAAGTAAACATTTGAGAAAATATCCTAGATTTAAAGTAATACGGATCACATCAAGGCAATACCCAGTAATCACTCTTCGAAGAGGGGCTACACGTTGTATTAGCGCACCGGTCATCATATCCATATTCTACCCTTCCCACCCCGTGAAGGTAATTAAAGCGTGTGTTGGTCACGACTTATATTGCGTGCTATTACCCGTCCCATCTTATCAGTCCTGGAGGAAGTTAGGACTACTATCCTAAAGGGTAGGTACTAGGCAAAACCCCTATGTTTAAAGGACAAATTCTAAGCAACAAATAAAATATTTAGGACTGCAAGTATAGGGGACACACAGGAGTAGATATGATGCTCATGAATCCCTCCACAAATTAATACACATAACTAGCACGACTAAAACACAAAGAGGTCTTTGAATTTCAGAACCTAAGGCAGAATGTCTAAGTGAGAATACAATAATGGGGCAGTCTGATTACTGAGTTCCAGAAGAAATCTTTTTACCAGTTCTAGACTATGAATTCTGATCTGGAATTAGCCATACAATACAAAGAGACAGTTTTCCCAGTTTTAACAAACTTAATGCCTAAGTCTTGCCTAGCCGGGTTTAACAAACTCCGGTTATCCTGTTTAGACTTAATCCTGGTAAAGGAGTGAGTATTTAAACTAATGTGAATGCAATGTCCTACAAAACAGGATATCTAAATGCATACAGGGTGTGGAATGATGCAAACCTACGCATACTTTTTCTAAATGCACAAACGTTTTCAGAAATCAGAATCTATTATTATTAGGGCGGAATTCACTTATTAACACATCTTTTGACTCGAAACAGGAAATACAGAAGCGTAGTTAAGTTGTTAAACCTAGCACATGATTTCTAATGCAAATAGCAGTATGTCCTTAACACATGAATTTGGCATAGGTAACATGAGCATGCTGAGAATGAATTCCTAGGGTAACATAATCTCTAATGCAAATATTGAAGATTAATGTTTTTAACCTAAAACAGGATTTCTAGACATGGTGATCATGGAGATGCAGAGACAATAACATTATAACAACCATTTTATAGTTATTTAACTACGAACAGGATTTCTAAGTGAGGCATGAGTACGGAAAAAATGCTGAGATAAACGGGCCTAAAACATGTTTTCTAATGCATACATGGCAAGTATACCTAAGCATGGTAGCTATTGCACACCTAAACAAAATAAATCCTATAGCATAGTTTCTACCCATAATTATACTAAGCATGCACGACCCCGCCCATTTCACTATCCAGCCCATAACCATTTTTTTTACAATTAATTATTACAGACCAGCCTTTCACAAACTCCATAAATAAGGAAATTAAGAAGTTACACTATAGAAGGCCTAACAGTAGGCCCAAGTTCTCAGATCCAACAATACCATATGCCATGACCTTTTATAACCAGGTGCGTCAGAGTTCCTAAGGATCTCAGAAGACCCCAGGCAGTGGTCACGCCCAAGTAGCCCAACCAAGAATGAGTAAGTGCAGTGTGGAATGCCAGCCTTGTGTGTCAGAGTTCAATGGATACCCAAATGGTCCCCAAGGCAGTGCTCACACGAAGGGGGCTGAACTTAGAACTAAGAGTAGTGAGATGTGCCTATAGTTTAGAAAAGAGTTGAGTTTGAAAAGTAGCTTTTGGAAATAGCTATTCTGAAAAATAACTTCAGAAATCAATCATGAGAGTTTGTTTTATGAAAACTGGTTTGCAGAAGAAAGAAACATGACAATCAGCAACTCAGAACATACATGGTTTAGGAAGAAAACACAAACAGGGGGGACTGGGGGACAAATAAGTCACATAGTAGAGGCAGACTTGCAAAGAAATCATCCTTAGGCTAGTGCTATATGGTTTAAACAATCACAGCCTAGTTATCACAGAATGTTCATGCCAGGAATCTAACAACATCAGATTAAGGGGTGTCAAACAGAGTCATATATTAGGTTGGTTTTACATAATAACTAAGTATTAGGGGGGTGCATGCTCATAGTGTTGGGAGTCAGGTAGATTCATGATGGAAACATATAAGGGAAAGCAATAGACATGTTAGACTAAAGGGAAAGGGGAGTCACATAGGCAAGTAGACATGCTGAACACAGAAGGAAAGAGAGATCATAGGGGTAAAACAAACACACTAGCTGCAAGGCAAACAACATAACCATAATTAAAACCTCAATACAAATAGAAACATGTTGAGTTGGATGCTATAAACTTAAACTAGAAACATACCAGTTAGGAGTAAGAATAGAACAACAAGGTGCAGAGAAGTAGAGCAATAGGACAAAGGTATGCAGAGCAGTAGAGCAGTGATAAGTTGTTCAGTCTTGGCTTTCAGCCGACTGAGTAGGAAGAACAAGAGAGAATATGCAGCAAAGCAAGTGAGAGTTCAGAGCAATATGAGTGATATTTTTGTGTGTTCGTGTATCTATTCGTTGTATTATGCTAAAGAGAGTAGGGTGTTTATAATTCTGAAAACGAGTAAAGAAAATAAGGTAAGGAATAATTAGTCTATCATAATTATGGAAATAATAACCAATCAGTATCAATTAAAGGCATGGACTCCCTTTAATTAGGGAGTCAAGTTCAAACAGGCCAATTAGAGTTAAATCAGGGAAAGGAATCAACTAGAGTGATCTTACCATAATGGGGGTAGTAAAAGCATCGAGTATGTAATAAAGACCAGGTTCATAACACGTAATTAAGGAAAGTACACACTGATAGCATATTCACAAAACAAAGCATGGGTTTAATTCTGAAAATTAGACGAGGGAATCTCGACTGTAATTGAAATCACAGGGAATCAGGCATAATCAAAGAAAGTATCACACAATCAAGGGAAGCAATTCGAAAAATCAGTACAGAACATACAGAATCATAGGTTCGAAGAGAACATCACAGAGTCAGTAGAGGGTATCAGGAACCCTAATCATGAATTAGAGTAAGAAACATAGAGCACATAGAGAGCCTAGAAGTATACAGATTGGCTAAACATAGCAAACAAGACAAACTAAAAAACCTAAAAATTGGCTTTTTCCGTAAGAAGCTTCGAATCAAAACGTATTAACAAAGAAAAACATAGAATAACATTAAAGCAGTAGTAAAAGAAATCGATTTTTGTAAGAGGTTTGTGAAACCCTAGTTTTAAAAATTGAAAAATCGTTTAAAGATGAAAGTTTTAGGGGAAAACATAGAAAAGCTTCGTAATACTAAATATCTAAAGTAGATCTAGAATAAATCGAAAGATATAGGGTTAGGGTTTCGTCGAACCCAGAGAAGTAAGAAGAACCTGCCTAAGCCGGAACATGTTGTAAACTTACTCAAACGGCCGGGGAGGCCGAAAAATGGCATGGGACCATAAGAGATGAGTTGGACCGCTCCAGGTTCGCCAGAGAGCCCCAGAGCATCACTGGACTAGTGAAAAGTGGTCAAATAGTCATGAGACGATGAGGAGCCATGATTTCTGGTGAGAGAACCAGCCGGAGAAAATGACCGGACTCCATCGGAGAAGAGAAGCCAAAGGAGTCTTCTAGAGAGAACTTAGAGCGTAACAGAGAGAGATAGAGAGAGAGTGAATGTTGAGAGAATGAGGAGTCGGAGGGGGGTAGTGATTAGGTTTAATTATGGTAACCTTGATCTGGACCGTTGATCTCATTTGATCAACGATTCAGATCAAGTGTGGGGTTGGGCCGGGTTATTTGTGGGTTTTGGGATGGGTTGGTTAAGGGGTTTTGGGTCAGGTGGGTTGGGTTTAGAACTGGTTATAATTTAAATAGAAATGGGCTAAACGTTAAATACCCAATTAAATAAGATAATTAATTAATAAAATAGCTAATAATTGTGTAAAAATAAATTGAGACCAAATAAATGAAATTAAGGCGATTGACTAAGATATAAAAATTATAAATGATCATTCACTGATTTTAAAATAGCATAAATGCACATCTGTGCTATAATTACAAAAATTGCTGAAATTAACTAAATGATGCCAATATTGGCTAATTTGTGAAATAATAAAATCCTAAGGGAATTAAGTAGGATATAAATAACATGTTGAGAAAAAAAAGATTTGAAATTATATCATTTATGAATAATTATGGAATATAAAATATTAAATAAACAGGAACATAATTTGATAAAAATACGAAAAATGTGAGAAAATACCAGTTACTGTAAGGAGTGATTTTGAAAGTATATATACAAGTTTGAAAATAATTTGAGGGAAACTTGGGCAATTAACTTCAAATTTTGCACACAAGTCACATTTGACATTAGGGGCCTACTCCAACTTCTGGAATCAAAATTCGAACTCGATATCAAAAACCATCGAATTTCCAACTTTCGCCAAATGACCCCGAAATGACCTACGAACCTCCAAATCCACATTCGGATGCGCTCCTAAGACAAGAATCACCATACGGAGCTATCACCGCTCTTGGAAATCCGAAACGCACATCGATAACATTAAATTTACACTTCAACCCAAACCTATAAAATTCTTCCAAAATGCTAACTTTCCATAATAAGCACTGAAATGCTCCCGGATCACCCAAAACCCGATCCGAACATACGCCCAAGTCCAAAATCATCATACGAACCTATTGGAACTTTTAAATCCTGATTCTGAGGTCGTTTACTCAAAAGTCAAACCTTAGTCAATTCTTCCAACTTAAAGCTTCTGAAGTGAGAATTTTCTTTCCAAATTAACTCCGAACTTCCGAAATTGAATTCCGACCACACGTATAAGTCACAATACCTGAAGTGAAGCTACCCAAGACCTCAAACCGCTGAACGATACGCTAGAGCTCAAAATGACCCGCCGAGTCGTAACAACATGACCTTTCAAGCAGGGAGTATAAGATCAAGTAAGTCTAGGCTGGTCCCATGTATCTGCCTAAGAATGTTGACCACACCATATTGGGAAATGATAAAAATCTAGATCAACATGGTTTGAAGGAAAAATTGTAGGAGGAAGTGTTAATTTTATGACTATAGCTTGTAACGACCCAACCGGTTGTTTAGAGTATTTTATACTCGATCCCTTAAATTATGTTTCCTCTATAATATATTATGGTTATGTAACTTGTTGGGGTGTTTGGTTTTGGTTTCGTTGTGAAAAAAAAGGCAGTCTGGTGCACTAAGCTCCCGCTATGCGCGGGGTCCGGGGAAGGGCCAGACCATAAGGGTCTATTGTACACAATCTTACTCTGCATTACAGCAAGAGGCTGTTTCCACGGCTGAAACCCGTGACCTCCTGATCACATGGCAGCAACTTTAACCGTGAAATGGGACACATAGTCCCTAAGTTGAAAGTTTAAGTTGTAACAGTTGACTGTAGTTTGACTTTAGTGTAGGCGACCTTGGAATGGATTTTTCATGATTCCAATAGCTCCGTATGGTATTTTAGACTTAGGAGCGATTGGATGTTGATTTGGAGGTCTGTAGGTCGTTTGGGCGTAAATTGGCGAAAATTAAAAAATAAAAAGTTTAAAAGTTTGACCGGGAGTTGATTTTATTAATATCGGGTTCGAAATCCAATTTCAAAAACTAGAATAGGTCAGTAATGTCATTTATGACTTGTGTGTAAAATTTGAGGTCAATCAAACTTGATTTGATGGGTTTCGGCATCGATTGTACAAGTTAGAAGTTTATAAGTTCAAAGGTCGAATTTGGGTTGGGATTTATAGAATCGAAGTTATTTGATGTGATTTTTAGCCTCTAGTAGGTCCGTTATGTGTTTTGGAACTAGTTGGTATATTCGGACAGGGTCCTGACGACCTCAGGAGTGAAACAGATTGAATCCAGATCAAAACTGGATGTGGTGCATTGCTGAAGCCCTAATTCCTCTGGTGTAATCACACCTACGCATTTTGGGTCGCAGGAGTGACCCTTGAGCCGCAAAAGCGAGAAATTGTTTGGACAACTGAGCGGTCTCGCGGGTGCGAGAAGAAACACCACAGAAGCGGAAAGGGATAGCCAATCCTGGCATTGCAGAAGCGGAAATATTCCACAGGTGCGACTTTTTGACCATAGACGCGAAAATCTTTGATTCAAATGGAATCCGCACCTGCGATGATTTTTCCGCAGGTGCAACGTCACAGGTGCGACCCCAGGCCCGCAAAAGTGAGGTTCGCTGGGCAGAAAAGGGTTTGTTCGTGGCTTCGATGCACATTTACCCATTTTTGGATTTTGAGAGCCCGGGTGAAGCGATTTTCAGGAGATTTTGAAGGGATGCATTGGGGTAAGAATTCCTAACTCAGTTTTGGTTAAAGTACCCTGAATCTATTTTTGTTTTTAGCATTTAATTGGTGTTTTAAGTTAGAAAAATTGTGAAAAACCTCTTTGGTTAAAATTGAGGATTTGAGGGCCGAGTTGTGATCACAATTTAGTAATTTTGGTACGGTTAGACTCGTCGTTAAATGGGGGTTCAAATTTTATAACTTTTGTAAGTTCGAGTTGTGGGCCCCGCATTGACTTTCGGTGTTGACCTTTTAATTACTTTGGAAATATCATAAATTTTATCGTTCAAATTAGTTTACTATATTTATATTTATAGTATTAAATTATTTTTCTAGATTCGAGTTATTCGAAGTTGGATAATCAAGGAAAAGGCCAACTAGTAGATTGAGATAACGTGATTTGAGGTAAGTGACTTGTCTAATCTTGTGTAGGATAAGTTCCCATTAGGATTGGTATTGTTGTGATAATTGCGATGTGTGAAATCCGTGTACGCAAGATGACAAGTACATACATAAGCTAAATGTGGAAATTATCATATTAAATCAGTAGATTTCCTATCATACATTAATTGAGCCGTCTTATCATGTTATGTTCATTATCATTAGTCAATTTTCACATGTTCCATTTGCCTTACCTTTTTCTTTCTAATTTTCTTCCTGTTTAGTTGAAGTTCACATTCTCTTATTTTCGTGTTCATTATTTGACTATTGAACTCATACTTGAAGTTGTCATTTTTGAAATATCTTGTTGTCGAAGATGGCAATGAATTTATAAGGTTGTGATCTCCATTGAGGCGATGTGCTAAATTGTAAAATACTATTCTGTTGAGTTATTTACTTCCAGTTGTTTTGTTGAGACTTTGTGTACATTTTGGCTGAGCCATGCGCTCCTTATTGTGAAAAATAATGTTATTGTTGATTTCTTTGGCAAGTTATGATATTTGGACACTTGAGCTACGAATTATGATATGTCGTGATATTGATACGCATGCGATGGTATAAGGTCTAGGTGTTGAAATACATGCGGTGAGTTAAGCTGGGCTTGATATCCGTGGCCAATAGGGGACTTACTAGAAGTCATGCCGTGTGATAAGGTGGGCTAAAACGTGGGATGTTATTTGGAAAAAATAGTTTTTAAAAACTAAATGTAAAGGCTCCTGCAGTGATATATGGAAAGATTGTGAATTTATTTATGATTTGAGACTACGAGGCGGTACCTCGGTAGTGACTCTTGTTGATATTTTCTATTCTTTCGTTTGAGTTTTGTTGTACTGTTCCATGTTATAACATACTTGATTTCTTCTGCGATGTATTGTTTGCCTTTTTTGTGTGTGGCTAAATTGTGGCATACTCCTTAATTGTTTCATTTCCATTGTCATTTTTATTATATTATTAAATCTTTTGTCATGTCTCTTATTATTTTTGGTAGGGTCTTGACCTGACCTCGTCACTACTCTACCGAGGTTAGTCTTGGCACTTACTGGGTACCACTATGGTGTACTAATGCTATGCTTCTGCACATCCTTTTTTGCAGATCCAGGTACTTCCTACCAGACCAGACCTCAGTGAGTTGAGTCCGTACGTGGAGACTTCAAAGTATACCTTCCAGCATCCGCAGGCCTAAGAGTCTCCCTCTACCTATATTATGTTATTTCCTTATCCTTATTAGACTCTGATGTATAGAGATATTCTGTCACGACCCAAACCGATAGGCCGCGACGGGCACCCGATACCTTACTCGACCGAGTACCAACATAACGTATTTTTCTTATTACATTATCATATACACATGACATACGAGCCTAATAGGCCAACATAATCATTTACAAACTCAAAACATAGGCCGACAAGGCCGTACAGTCTTTCACGTATACGACATATGTTTATAAGCCTCTAAGAGTACATAAATGTCATAAAGGTCGGGATAGAGTCCCGCCATACCAAACAATACCCGTCTAAATCATACTAACCAAACAAGCGACTCCGAAGCAAATGGAGCGCACCAACATCTTTCTCTCAGCTGATAGCCTATTGGAGGGCTCTCGAACTGTCTATCGGGACCTGCGGGCATGAAACGCAGCGTCCCCAGGCAAAAGGGACGTCAGTACGAATAATTTACCGAGTATGTAAGGAACATAATTTACATAAGAGACATGGAAGAAATATAGAGTACATGAATCAACCTGTAAGTCTGAATAATTTTGTAAATCATAAATCACTTATAGCATCATGCATATGTGTATGAATGTCATGTCGTGCATAGGTATATGTTTCATAACATCATCAGCCTCTGAGGGCATCCCATCATATCATATCGGCCACTGTGGGCAAAATCATCATCGTATACCAGCTGATCAGGTGGTGGTGCGTATATAATGCCATAACCTTTCCCATATCCCATATAATTATATATACATACATATATATATATGCATATATAACGCCGTTTGAATATACATACATATATACGCGTATATAACGCCGTTTGAATCATATTTCAGCCACTGTGGGCATCATCATCATCGTCATCATATACCAGCTGATTAGGTGGTGGTGCATATATAATGCCGTAACCTTTTCCCGTATCCCATATACATATATACGCGTATATAACACCATCTGGTCAAGGGTCAATGTGCATATGTAAATGTATGAAATGCATATGTAATACGTCAATAAAATCACTCGGTACGTCATAAGGCCATTATGCCTCTGATTAATGTCATGAAATAAACTTTACCAACATACATATTTTTGAGACCCATGAACAGAAGATAATAATAATTTACATGGGGAATCAAGAATATAGATATCCCTAGTATTTCTATGAGTAGAGTAATTTATGGAAACCATGAGTTTGCTTGTTTCTTCCGTATAATTTGGACCATTCCAAAAGAAATAAGGGATAGCCTTAATATACCTGAGTCTATTCTCTTGAGAAGGATTACCCCATACTCCGTTAATATTGCAAAATCTCACGTTAATTTGAAAGCTTGGGTGCAACTTATACATTAGATAATATGCATTTGCGTATTAGAAGGTTTGAACATGCTTTCTGTGTAAGAGAATCTTGCTGGACCTTTAAGTTGAAACATAATTTTCCTAAAATTTAAGTTCCTAGCGCATTCCCCCCTTTAGGCCTCTTTCTCACACCATGACGTACGGTCAGAATCCTTCAAATCTCGTAACTATTGTTACCTTCTATCACGCAGCCTATATGACTTTGGCCTTGTAAGTGCTCCTATGCGACTCTTCTCCGCTTTTTCCACCAATTTTTGGCCAATATCTAGGCCTCACTTTTTAAACATATACAGATCTTGAAAAAATATCCCTTTGGGTATCTATAGGTATCCTGAAGTTCTTCGATCGGTGCTTTGTTGAGCTTACGATTACTTCATAGATCCGTTTATGTGTCTGTATGACTTTACTGCCATAACTCGTATTTTGATTTATCATTACTGAGGTCTACTACCAAACTACAGGTTACTCTCTTCGCCTATCCTATATGTATAAATCTATGTCCTTTAATGCTTCTTCATTACAGTTTATCTTAAGAATGACGGCCTAATATCACCATATACTTTGTAACTTTTTTCCAACCATTGTTGATTCACCTTAATGTTGATCTATCATCTATCACTGATAACTTGATATCTTATGTAACTCTGCCGCTAGAGCTCACTTCTCATCGTGGAACATTTGAAGTGATTTTCTTGATCCACCTAGGGGCGATACGACACTATACTTCTATAATCGTATTTTATACAATCCCAATGTGATTTACCCTACGTGGGTATTTTAATCATGTACAATTCATGAAATCATTACTCCATCAAAGGCCCAAATATTATCCTTCATCTATCTTAATCACACCTTCATTCTACTTCCGGGGTAGCATTCCATCTCCTCTAAATGATACTAGTCTTAGACTCCTTTGAGTTCATTCAGGCAATACGGAGCTTTCAATAACTTAGAGAAACCATCTGCTCTCTTGTTTTCATGGGCTTAATCCTGAGGACTTATCCATTCTCATCACCTTCTCACTCGCCCTTTCTTATCCTTACTCATATCTTCCTAAAACCTTGTCTCTTTACCATACTTTAGCTTGCAACCTACACATATTCATTTATACTACTCGCAACTTTTCTTCAACTTTCTTGCACCATAGATTAGCGAGACATCACATCGTCTCAAACTCTTCTTTTACTCTCTTAACTGACCTCTCGATACCTAGAAGCCACAGGCTGGAATATATGCTACTGATGATGCCGCTATCATTACTGGATACTAAATCCCCGCGCTTCTAGCCTTTTATCCAAGTATAAACTATTCACAACCTTTTTTATTTGAGTACTCCGTATGTTGTTCACTTTTACCTTACTATCTTAAAATATTGCACCATATTTTCTATCTCTTTCATGACCTCCCTTCTACAAAGGTGTAATTCACGTCCATAACTTGAAGCTCTATTATAATACTTGCACCTTTGGTGCATACACAATCTGGTAGGAGCTTCGTACTGACTGCTTATGAGGCTAGTACTTTTCCAACTGTCTTTATCCTAGGGCCATTATAGAACATGGTTGTTGTACTTTCTCTCTTGTACCTCTGATATTAAGAGTGATCCTGCAATGTTCTCGATCACGATTTCTATAATTTTTTGGGTCCAATAATCAGACTCTTGATTTACTTGGTTGATGTAACTCTTTAGTTTCCTCCTCCTTCTGATAAGCCTTTATGTAGGCTTAATCTATTTTCCGATCT
The DNA here is from genome assembly GCA_005239505.1 of Nicotiana paniculata. Classification (NCBI taxonomy): domain Eukaryota; kingdom Viridiplantae; phylum Streptophyta; class Magnoliopsida; order Solanales; family Solanaceae; genus Nicotiana; species Nicotiana paniculata. The sequence goes on from MDKI01156128.1 coordinate 153,252, forward strand.
GTGGGTCCTGGTATTAGTTATTACTTTTAGCCTTTCATGGGCGTTATGGAATATCCATGATACAATCTTCTAACAACTCAATCCTTTGTCTATGCCCTGAGCTAAATTCCTTCTTTTAACTTACACCAGAGTCGAGTCTTCTTTGTCTGCATGATTGTCAACATACATGCTTCATGTATAAAAACTCTTAACTCTTAAGTGTGTTTATAACGTAACCAACTCTAGATCATTGATCGAATAATTCCTTTCGTTCCTTCTCAGCTTTCTTTAATCATACGCTATTACTTTTCCTGGTCTTTATGCCCCTTGTTGCGTGCATACTTAGATTATCTTAGCTCTCACGCATGCCAGAATTTTTGTACAACTCATGTGATCTTAGAATATTACTTTTGATTTTTACTTCCCGTTCACTAGCCACGATATGTGCCTCTTTCTTTTGGAGGACGTACAATGTTGTTGTGAAACTATTTTTACGAGATCATTTCCTATTTAGGTCACTGTTCTTAGGTTGAAGCCTTCTTCCTCATTTCCTCAGCTAGTCTTTCACTGTAGTACTTAGGGAGGACCCTCTGACTTTTGTAAAGATGCGAGCTTATTACATCGTATACCCAATAAAATTTTTTATGTCCTTCCTCACCTACAATTATTAGTAGTTACTTAACTCCACACCCATGTGCTTGTAGGGATACTTCTAAACTGATATTTTGACTGTCTTCCCAGTGGCACTCTCTTTTATTCCCGTAACATTCATACGGTACCTTTAACTACCGCGACTCCTATTTGAATACATCTCAAGTATTATAATGACATCACTGCGAGGCTGAATTCTCTATGTTAGGGTTCACCAAATTTATCTTGCATGATCTGCTGATTTGTCCGTAATCTCTTGTCTAGTCATGACTAGGATCTTCCTGAATCAGTCACTAACTACTCGATGGCCCATTCTCATACCCATATTCAGCGTAATCTTTCTTGGGTTATTTCCTTTGTCTTAATTTACCTCACGTACTGGACCCTTATCTATCAATAACATCTCGGACAGGAACCCTTACTTCCTTTTCTTGACATCGTGCCTACATAATGTTTTGGAATCATAGCACATTGTAACATTTGAGTAAGTGCAATCTCATCCCTTTCTCATTCTTATCGCATTCTTCCAATATCATTCCATAGCTACTAGATTCACTTAATTCTGACTTATTGCCACATCATTCCATATTCCCCCCTTTAGGGGAGTACTAAGAGTTGGAGCTATGATGAACTACCTACAGATGTTTTTCCTGTTCATCTTTTGCGTCCTTTCACATCATCAATGACCCTTACTCGCCTTGCGATACTCCTTCTGTACCAAGGATAACAAAATTCCTCACTCGCGATGGTGGCACTTAGTGTAACTGGCACATACAGCCCCTTAAGCTTAACTTTATTCATATCGCTTGCTTTAGGGAAGCGTCTCCTTGAATGACCATTCTATGAATTTCTCATGAATCTTCTTCTGTTGTCCATCCTATTATCGTCGGAACCAAAATTTGAAATTCTCATGATGCCGACTATTATCAATCACTCGGTCCCTAATTCATGTTTAGTTTATCTTGTTCACCAATCCATGTTGGTTCTATTATTCTGGGTCTAACTTTTTCTTTTTTTTTAGTAATTGCGTTAGAGTTGCGAATTTATTTCTCGAAATGAGGACATGACTGTATTGTGTGGCCTATACTATTTTGTTGTCCTAAGGCCTGTCACTTCTCGTCTCTTTCTTCACTTGACTATAGATTGTGTAATACTGTCATCTTTTTTATCTACCGATGTCCTCCATATATCATATCTTACTCATAATGCTTAATTAACTCTTTTCTCATTTCCTGTTAACATTTATGCCTATCATTTTTTTTCTGAAAACTCGAACAAGACGTTCTTTTTCTTTTAGCTCCCGTTTGTTCCATCCGGTGGCTCTTTGGGTTGCTTAACATTCTCGCTCTACTAGGAACGCGAGCCACACTAAGGTAATATTTATCCCGTCAAGGCTTCCAGTGTCTATCTTTATAGTACTCATATCTAGTTGTACTATCTTAGAGTGCGCCATCTGGGTGTCTCACAAGGAGATCTATTAGCACATTTGCAACATTCTTCGGAAATATCAATTAATGCAAACAATCAATTCACTATTTTGGGTTACCTTAACCCTAGCCGGATCCTGATATCCCGTCCTTTTCTTAATCTACGTATGTTATCCCCTAATATTGTATAACTGAGATGGGGGTGACAAATTATACATACCTCTGTTACTGTTGAGGGTAACTCATAATGCTTATATTTTTCTGCCGAAACTGTAATACTAATTATCTTCATTAATTGGGTGCCTCGTACCCTTCTTCACCTTGCTTCTTTACTTGCTGAAACTTATGTCTCCCTCCTTATTACTTTTTACCGTAAGAGTTGATAGGCATTCTTGCCTTAGGGATCCTTATCAAGAAGGTTACATATCTTACTATACACATGATTTGCTGAATACCTCAAATTCATCCATCATAAGCATGATGCAAAAATTGAGTTCCTCTGACTCAATTCCTCCATAACTATATCTCTTACCAACCGTCTTTCAAGATGTAGGTATTGTCTTATTACGAATAAAATAGAATTTCAAAATTTGAATTCTTATAAGTGAGCTCTACCACACGATCTAGAGTAAGAAGAAAGAGTGACAATCCTAAATGCCCTGTAGCCTCCTGCTTATAAGTGTGTGCATGACACATCCATAAAAAAGACTCTACTAGACACGGCTTGTAGACTCCCTGGGACAGAACTGCTCTGATACCAATTTTGTCACGATCCAAACTAATGGGACGCGATGGGCACCCGATACCTTACTCGACCGAGTACCAACGTAACATATTTTTCTTATTACATTATCATATACATGTGACATACGGGCCTAATAGGTCAACATAATAATTTATAAACTCAAAACATAGGCCGACAAGGCCGTACAATCTTTCAATGTATACGACATATGTCTACAAGCCTCTAAGAGTACATAAATGTCATAAAGGTCGGGATAGAGTCCTGCCATACCAAACAATACCCGTCTAAATTATACTAACCAAACAAGCGACTCCGAAGCAAATGGAGCGCACTAACATCTTCAGCTAATCTGATAGCCTATTGGAGGGCTCTCGACTTGTCTATCGACCTGCAGGCATGAAACTCAACGTCCCCAGGCAAAATGGACGTCAGTACGAATAATGTACCGAGTATGTAAGGCACATAATTTACATAAGAGACATGGAATAAATATAGAGTACATGACTCAACATGTAAGTCTGAATAACTTTGTAAATCATAAATCACTTATAGCATCATGCATATGCGTATGAATGTCATGTCATGCATAGGTATATGTTTCATAACATCATCAGCCTCTGAGGGCATTCCATCATATCATATCGGCCACTATGGGAAAAATCATCATCATATACCAGCTGATCAGGTGGTGGTGCGTATATAACGACGTAACCTTTTACCATATCCCATATACATATATTGACATATATACACATATATAACGCCATCTGTCATGGGTCAATGTGCATATGTAAATGCATGAAATGTATATGAAATACGTCAATAAAATCTCTCGGTACGTCATAAGGCCATTATGCCTCTGATTAATATCATGAAATAAACTTTACCAACATACGTATTTTCGAGGCCCATGAACAGAAGATAATAATAATTCACATGGGGAATCAAGACCTTAGACACCCCTAGTATTTCTATGAATAGAGTAATTTATGGAAACCATGAGTTTGCTTGTTTCTTCCGTATAATTTGGACCATGCCAAAAGAAAAAAGGAATAACCTTAACATACCTAAGTCGATTCTCTTGAGAAGGATTACGCTGTACTCTGTTAATATTGCAAAATCTCACGTTAATTTGAAAGCTTGGGCGCATCTTATACATTATATAATATGCATTTGCGTATTAGAAGGTTTGAACGTGCTTCATGTGCAAGAGAATCTTGTTGGACCTTTAAGTTGAAACATAATTTTCCTAAAATTTGATGGACTTTTTCAGAAGAAGTGTAGTGAATGAATCTAATTTTTGAGATTGTTATCTTTAGTTTAGACGGGTCCCTTATGGAAAGATTGGTGTCACCTTAAGGTGCGACACCTTTCCATAAGGGACCCG
>ML339301.1:0-26335 GCA_005239505.1 Nicotiana paniculata
AAGAAAATATGTACAAATTGATGTTTTGCCGTCCGTATCCACTCTAATCTCGAATCTCCCTCTAATCTCGAATCTCCTTCTAATCTAGAATCTCCTTCTAATCTCGAATCTCTCCTTTGTAGTTGTGTTTTAGGAGTCTATTTATAAGTTTAGGACAAACCCTAAACGTGTAGGAGACTTCTATTTCAATCGGGAAACACTTAAACCCGTCAAAACTCGGTTTTTTGCCGAACCGGGGAACCTGGCGTTTGGACCCAAAGGCCTGGCTAACGCCAGGCTAGGGCTGGAGTTTTAGCCCTAACGCCTGGCTAACGCCAGGGTAGGGCTGGCGTTTCAGCCCTAACGCCTGGCTAACGCCNCATAAAATGTAAGGTATATCACATGTTAAACTATGCAATTTAGTTTCGCATCAATACTTCTCCAAGAAGATAGTGGAGAACTGCTGCCGGGTGAGGGGTGCCGAACCAATAGGTCTACGCCTCTCAAAAGACTCCCAGCAAGTGAAAGTAGCACCAGAAAACTGATAAGTAGCAAATGAGACCCCACTTGTCTCCAAAATCCCAGTAGTACGCAGCATCCTCTGACACTTATCCAGAAAACCCTAGGCATCCTCTCCCTCAGCGCCATTGAATGTCAGAGGTTGTAGTCAACTAATCCTCTCCAGTCTATGCTGCTCGTCCTCTAGCATAGCGGGAACCACGAAGTCCCGAATTGGAGCAACTTGCTGGGCTGGAACCGCCCCCGGTGCCTGCTGGCCCTGAGTAGCCTGCACAGGTCCGGGCAACTAGAGTCTGGCTGCCTCCCATCCTGAGAAGTGGCGGCGACTGCCTGAGCAAGGGTGGTACACATGGTCAAGATCTTAGCCAAGGTCTCCTGAAGACCCAAAATAACAATAGGCACTGCCGGTGCATGAGCCTGTCCCGCTGGAATATATGCGGCGGGAATCTGATCCTGAACAGTATGGGGATCAACTGGCACTGCCCTGACTGCTGCTCGGGCTGGCCCTCTACCTCTACCAAGGCCTCGACCGGGGCCTAGACCCCTCGCTGGTCTGGCTGGTGGCTGATCACCCGGATTGGTAGCGCGAGTCCTCGCCATGTATGAGAGAATGAAGCAACAGAAGTTTAGATTTTCAGAATAAGCAAATGGCATGACAGAATTCAAGAAAAATGAGATTGTTCTTAAGGGTTCCGTAGCCTCTCGAAGATAAGTACAGACGTCTCTGTACTGATGCGAAAGACTTTACTAAACCTGCTCATGACAGTTGAATCCTATGTAACCTAGGATCTGGTACCAACTTGTCAGGACCCCAAATCCTAAACCGGCCGTGATAGCGCCTATCGTGGAACTAGGCTAGACAATAATAACATAATTACATTTTCTTTCCAAAATCCCAATCATTTGCAAACACTTCATAAAGTTAATATAGCATTACTGAATCCATTAGGCAAAATAAATATCTAAAAAGTCTAAACAATCCCCAAAATCTGGAGTCAACGTGTCATGAGCATCTAAGAAATATTCAAAAAGGTATACTATTATAATACAAAACCTCCGAACGAATAACTAGATACAACATCAGAAGGGAAAACAGAGATGATGCGGAAGCTGAACATCTACCTCTATATCCAAACCTCTGGCTCCACACGGAATAGATGGCTAACGCTCAGTATCAGCACCTGTATCTGCACACAAGGGTGCAGGGAGTAATGTGAGTATGCCAACTCTGTATTAATGAAAATAAATCAAGTCTAAGCGGCAAGAAACACATAAAAATCAATATAATCAGTTCACAATATGCACAACCTTTCTTTCCAACAGTATATACATAGATATATGAAATGAACATGCCTTAAAAACCAACTTAAAAAAAATCATTTGGAAATATACTAGCCAATAGTTTCAACGTACTTTCAAGAAGTTTCGTGTAAAAACGATAAAATTCATAAAAAGGCCCCTCGGGCAAAACATGTTTCATAAGTTTAGAGTGAAACTGGTAAAATCACAAGTAGCCCCTCGGTCAAAAACATGAATCATAAATCGCCCGTAGGGAAGAACATCACTCATCAACTCACAACCACTCAGTATTTGCCCCTCGAGAAACCTCATTGTAACCCATGCCTCCCAATAACTCGGCACTCGGCACTCAGCACTCGCACTCGCACTCAGCAGGTACCTGCGCTCACTGAGGGTGTGTATAGACTCCGGAAGGGCTTCTTCACCCCAAGCGCTAATATCAAGCCACCTCGTGGCGTATCATATCCTCACAATCAAGCCCTCGGCCTCACTCATCCATAACCACTCAAAAGCCCCTCAGGCGTATCGATAAAACGGGGTACACGACCCAAAACATCAATTTTTACACCTCAAAATAGTGGAAATAAGGCTGAGCGATCAGGACTCCAGCAATGCGATCGTGATGCACAACCCATACCACACTACGCGATCGCATACCACCACATGGGATCGCATAGAACAAATCTCTATCCCACACACGCGCCTCCGAACCTTTATGCGATCACATCAAAGTCCACGCGATCGAACTGCATCACCTGCCCAACCTATACGATCACAATCCTTACCACGCGATCACATAGAATAAATTGACTGGCCCAGTCTGTTACTCTACGCGATCGCGGATGAATCCACGTGATCGCAGTGAATAATTCACTACTGCTAAAACACCAGAAAATAGCAGACTCCTTAAGACCCAAAAAGTGCCTGTTTGAGCATCCGAAATACACCCGAGGCCCCCGGGACCTCAACCAATCCTACCAACACACCTCATTACATCATTCAAACTTAGTCAAGCCTTCCAAACACCAAAACACCAAATTTACATCAAAGTCAAGCCTATAAACTTTGACAGACAAGTGGTACATCCCTCAACAGTAGCAATTTGGAGTCAACAATTCCAACCCGGTGCAGAAAACACACCCATACTGGACCTACCAATAACCTTAAATCAACTCTGGTCACCCACAACAGATAGACAACTCGCTGAAATGTTCACAATGACTGAATCATGGTACATACTAACATCTGACTAGCTTCGCTTGCATCTTCACAGTTCACTATCACAAAATAACATGTTTATGAGAACCCTCAGTCTCGAAGTCATGAAGAGCACCAATTACTATATCTGACTTCAACTCCATTGCTCGAATACATAACACATCCCTAGTACTCAATCATTCCACGAGGGATACGCTTGTAATTCTTCCGTGTCACCAAGCAACCTTCAATATCAGTAGGCAATTCAACAAGAGAGCGTCACATTACCAATGAAGCACCCTCAACTCCACACATGCCCTTTCTGAAATGTATACCCTCATCAAGCCACCCAATAGTGATATCATCTACCTAGTCATCTGAAAGTGCCAATGCTGCCTAAGAATTTACGACCTTCCTTCCAGAACTGAATCGAGACATCACACATGCAACCTCAGTCTCTACGCAACATACTGTATACGCCATGACATCCTATGATAAATATGAGAACGTTACTATACATTAGCAATCGTAGTAAAAATCATCCAAAAACTTTACGTTTGATTACTTCTAGAAGAAAATCACTATACATTGCATGCTCCTCACGCCCGTAGAAAATACACACCTCTAACCGTAGTAGAAATCATCAAGAACTCTCTGAATCCCATTTGTACAACACGAAACTTTTGGGAGTGAATCCTCTAACTCAACCAAGCTACACAAGCCACCAAAAATCCAAGAGCACTGCTCAGAAGCACCTGTAAAAACTTCGTTGAGTTACATGCCGATCCAACCTACTACCATGTTGTCCTATTTATTCAAATTCCTTCTGACTTACCTTCGAATTGGTACTTCTCTATGCCATAATACCGCAATATTCAAGCCAGATTCACTACACGACACCCAAGCATAAAACCATAACGTCTAAGGCTCATAAGCCGCTGAATACTCTCTCAAATATCACTAAATGCACGACATTCAAAATACTTACCCTGAAGAGACTTCATGCGAATCTAAAGCCATTACCTTTACCTCCTGATACTGATATGTAGGATCCATAATGAGATAGGAATGCCACAAGTCACAACACCCTCCAATGTAGACCTCAGTTCCTAGCCAAACACATATCCTGAAGATCCCCCCAATTGTTACATATACATCTTGAATCCATGAGAACCATTCTTGGGAGTCATCCCCTCTACTCAAACCTCAATTAGACTGATCAAACGGACTGAACGAGTTGTGCTCCATTACCACTCCAACACCCCACGAAGTAACCCCACCTTAATGCAACAAAATAAATTACTGCCCCATGCACATTACATACTTCACCAATAACAACTCAAGGCATTCCATGATTCTTATACACCCATAAAGCATAACACAACCCCTATCCAAAATTTCCTTTATTCAAGTCATTCTCGATCTCAACCCCTGCAGGTCATAACTGATTCACCAGTACACCTCGAACCAAACCCAACATATCTCATAATCGTGCAACAAACTTATCATTAGCCGACTCCCACTTGGCTCAAAGCCATAGATCAAAACAAACAGTGATTCATAATGACAATACATTAACATCGCCGCCATACCACAGTGAGATTCAACTAAATCCTTCATAAGCTCATATATAACTCAACCATTTAACATCCCAAGTCATCTCCAACCTCGCATTCACCATTGCAATAGCCGTGCCAACTCCCACAAGTGATCTAAACTCAAATTACAACATGTATCAATTACTGGTAAAAGAGAACTTGTTACAAAACAACATAAGGATCACACAACATCAGAACACCCCGCGGGAAATAGCCCTGCCTTCTTAGCCTCAAACTGATCTCTCACTATACCCTTTCGAAACTGGTAGCTATTAAGCAATCACTTTATCCTTCTACATCTAAACACAACCAACGCCTACCCTCGAGGCATCACAATACGCGGTATAAGAACCTGAAGCTGATGGTAGAAATAAAACTGGAGTTGTGGTCAAAGAAATCTTGAGCTTCTGGAAGCTCTACCCACACTCGTCTGACCACATGGATACCCTCACTGGACACCATGTGTCCCAAGAATGCTACTGAACTGAGCCAAAAAATTCACAGTTGGAGAATTTTGCATAAATCTTCTCCTCTATCAATCTCGATGATACCATCCTCAAATATTGTGTACACTACCCCTGGCTACACGTATACGCCAGGGTGCCATCAATGAATACATTAACAAAGAAGTGCTAATACGGCTGGAATACATCGTTAATCAAATACATGGGCGCTACTGGAGCATAGGCCATCCCGAAGGACATCACCAGGAAATCATAACACAACAGAATGATCCGCTTCACTCCACAATTGAACAACATAAGAGGTCTTCACATACACTCACGACTCTAGGTCATGTGCCAACTCCAGTCTGAAGTCAAACACTCAATATTTCTTGCTACATATCCAGCCCATCCCCTTTTTGTCACAACCAAGCGATATGGATACATCTCACCCTCAAATCACACTCACCACATAGTCATCCAGTCACAAAGTTCCGTCAATAAGGACACCAACAGACATATAAGTCCCCAAACACATATACTTAGACAATGGAATCTCAGCACTCAAGACACAGACAGAATCCGGCCTCAAGTCCTCCAGACTGGCCCATTATCAACATGCTAAAATCACATCTCATCCATGGAAGTCAAAAGTCGTCGATGCACAGCTGATACCAAGCACTCACATGCGCATTCAAATACATGGAAGGAATTTAAGCGTTACGCTTTGGCTGAATAAAATGGATTCGCACGATAAGTATTCAAGAATGTGAGATTTTCCTAAGGGTTTTGTAGCCTCTCGAAGATAAGTACAGACGTCTCCATACCGATCCGCAAGACTCTACTATACCTGCTCATGACCTGCGAGTCCTATGTAACATAGCGCTCTGATACCAGCTTGTCACGACCCCAAGTCTACAATAGTCGTGATGGCACCTATCGTGGAACTAGGCCAGCCAATTCAACACTCAAATCATAATTAATCTTTCGTGCATATCATTACTAAACTGATAACCCATAAAGGTTTTGTTAAATCATTTAAAAACAGATAAAGCTACATCGAATATTAAATACAACCCCGATATCCTAGAGTCACTAGTCATGAGCATCTACAGAAAATATACAACTTTATAATAGTAAGCAGGAGAGAGAAAGGTTGCGGACGCATGCAAGTACCTCGCAAAATCTCTGACAAGTCTTTGGAACATATACACAACTCACTCTGCCCTGGCACCTGGATCTGCACACAAGGTGCAGGGAGTAATGTGAGTACGCCAACTCAGTAGTAATGAAAATAAAGCAGGTCTGAGCAGTAAGAAAAACATAAAGTCAAACCATCACTTCACAAGAAGCAAATCTTTCTTTCCAACAGTGTATACGTTAAATTGCGACGCTTAAAAGCCGATTTCAGTAAAAAATATCATTTAAGAATATACCTGCCAACAGATTCAACATAACTTTCAAGAAGTTTAGTCTAAAAATCATAAAAAGCCTATCGGGCAAAACATATTTTATAAGTTCAGAGTGCAAGTGGTAAAATCATAAGTAGCCCCCCAGGAAAAATATGTATCAGAAACTACCCCTCGGGCGTAACATCACTCAGAATCATCCCCTCGGGAATACCTCACAGTCACTCATAATCAGCCCCTCAGGCAACCTCACAGTCACTCATAATCAGCGCCTCGGGCAACCTCACAGTCAGTCATACCTCCCAATCACTCGTCACTCGGGTCTTAGCACTCGACACTCGGTACTCGCACTCAGTAGGTACCTGCGCTCACTGGGGGTGTGTATAGACTCTAGAGGGTCTCCTTCAACCAAAGCACTAATAACAAGCCACCTCATGGTATATCATATCCTCACAATCAGGTCCTCGACCTCACTCAGTCAGAAACTCTCAAAAAGCCCCCCGGGCTATCAGTAAAACGGGGTACTCGACCCAAAAACATCATTTTGTATCTCAAAATAATGTAAATAAGGCAGAGTTTTGAAATTAGGTAAACATAATACGACTAAGTGTAAATCATAAGTTAACACAGTGAGGAAAAACCGTAAAAGCCCCCAAGGGGTCTAAACAGGTCGGCACAAGGCCTATAACATGGCTTACAACTCAAATATAACCATAGTCCGAAAAAACTATTTAACCTATCATTTAAAAGTAAATACGCAACTCAATAGTTGCCGCGGAAAGGACCAGGTCCAAATCAAAAGTTAGTGCATCCCACACACTCGTCATCCGGGGCATGTGCACTATTGCAAAAATAGTGAGAAATACGAAGTCCAGGGTTTCATACCCTCATGACAAGATTTACAGTCATTACATACCTTAACCGGTCGAAAAAACTACTCCGCGATACTCTTGACCCCTCGAGTCGGCTCCCAAATGCTCCGAGTCTATCAGAAAAATATGAATAATATCAAAATATGCTAGGGAGACGAAACTTACTTGAAATTTATCACAATTAGGCACACATCTTGAAATTGGCCAAACCCGACCCCTGGGCCGACGTCTCGAAATTTGATAAACACAAAATCGGAGTCCTTATCCTCCCGCGAGTCTATACATACCAAAAATATCAAAATCGGACAAAAATAGCCCACTAAATTACTCAATTAAAGGTCTCCAATTACAAGCCCTAATTACCCATTTTTGTACTAATTTCCCATAAATTTCACCACTAATCAGTCCATAAATTACACATAAACGAGTTTAAGTCCAAAATTCTTACCTCTACGAAGAACCTTCGATTTACATCTTCAAACCCATCCAAAAGTGGTGGATGAATGACAAAAACCGCTAAGGGTCCTATTTATATGTTCTGCCCAGGGATTTCCGCACCTGCAGCCAAATACTCTCACCTGCGGCCAAATTTCCGCACCTGTGACTCCGCATGTGTGGACCCAGCTCCACATCTGCGGCCTCCCTCCTGCCACCAAAATCCACATCTGCGGTCTTGTGTCCGCTTCTGTGGGCTCGCACCTGCGGTCCCTTATCCGCAGGTGCGGTTACACCAGCACCAACAACTTCAGCTGCAATTTCCAACTTTAAATCCCCCGAACCCCTCGGGACCCCAACCAAATATACCAATCATAGTCCTTGAGCAATTCCAACCACCTCCGCTGCCTTAAGTTCAACTCCTTTTGTTTGAATAAATACTGAAGACTCTTGTGGTCTGTTAACATGTCCACATGGACCCCATAAAGATAATGCCGCCATATTTTCAATGCAAACACAACCGTCGCGAGCTCCAAGTCATGCATCAGATAATTCTTCTCGAGATTCTTGAGCTAACTAGAAGCATATGCTATTACCTTATCACATTGCATCAATACACACCCCAAACCAACCCTTAAAGCATCATAATATACCACAAACCCTTTCGAACCTTCTAGCAAGGTCAACACTAGCGTCGTAGTCAATCTTAATTTCAATTCTTGAAAATTCTTTTCATAAGCATCGGACCACTGGAACTTAGCCGTCTTCAGCGTCAGTTTAGTCAATTGGGAGGCGGGGGTAGAGAATCCCTCCATGAACCTCTAATAATACCCAACTAGACCCAAGAAGCTACGAATCTCTGTCGGGGTTGTTGGCCTAGGCCAATCCTTCACCGCTGCAATCTTTTAGAGATCAACCTGAATCCCCTCCCTGGAAACAACATGTCCCAAAAAGGTGAATGATTCTAGCCAAAACTTACATTTTGAAAACTTTGCATACAGTTGGTGCTGATGAAGAGTCTGCAAAACATCCCTATGGTTATTAGCATGATCTCCCTGTCTCCGCGAATAAACAAGAATATTGTCAATGAAGACAATCACAAAGGAGTCGAGAAAACGTTTGAAAACCTGATTCATAAGATCCATAAAAGCTGCTAGGGCGTTGATTAGCCCAAAAGACATTACCAAAAATTCAAAGTGCACATAACGAGTCCTGAAGGCAGTCTTAGGAATATTCTACTCCCTGATTTTCAATCGATGATACCAGGACCGCAAATCAATGTTTGACAAGAACTTAGCACCTTGCAACTGGTCGAACAAATCATCTATCTGAGGCAATGGATATTTGTTTTTTATGGTGACCTTGTTGAGCTGCCGATAATCAATACACATCCAAAGCGATCCGTCTTTCTTTCTGACAAAAAGAACCGGTGCGCCCCAAGGTGACACACTAGGCCAAATGAAACCCTTTTCTAATAGACCTTTCAATTGTTCTTTTAACTCTCTCAATTCTGCTGGCGCTATTCGATAAGGTGGAATAGATATTGGATGCAAATCTGACAGTACATCAATACCGAAATCGATCTCCCTATCTGGTGGAATCCTAGGAAGCTCGCCCAGAAATACATCAAGAAATTCATTCACAATAGGCAAAGATTCGGGAGCAGGCACCTCTGAAGTGGCGTCCGCAGCCTGGACTAAATGGTACATGCACCCTTTTCTGATCCTCTTTGAGGCTTTAAGGTAGTAAATAAATCTACCTCTTGGCACCACATTATTTCCCTCCCACTCAATAACCAATTCATTAGGAAACTCAAGCCTCGTAATCCTGGTTCGGCAGTCGAGTTTAGTAAAGCACGAATAGAGCCAATCCATCTCCATAATTACATCAAAATCTACCATTTCTAAATCAATAAGATCGGTCGTGGTATCCCGACCACACACCGTGACAACACAATTCCTATAAACTCGCACGATCGTAATAGAATCACCAAACATAGTCGACACAGAGAACGGCTCGTGAAGCTGTTCGGGTCCACTCCAAAACTTGAAACAATAAATGGAGTAACATATGACAAAGAAGACCCGGGATCAATAAGAGAATAATCATCATGTGAGTGAACAGTTAGAATACCTAGGACAACATCTGGGGAAGCCTCGGCGCTCTGGAGACCACTCAAAGCATAAAATTGGCTGGCACCCCCTTGAACCCGTGCTCTACCCCTAGCTACCCCGCGCCCTGCTGGTGCTGGAGGGTGTGCTGAAGATATAGCGGCAGAAGAGCTAGATGGCTGAGCAGTACCCCTACTAGTGCCCTGACTGGGTGCGTGGCAGTCTCGGTGGATATGGCCTCTCTCTCCATATCTATAGCATACAGGTATATCCAAGTAACAAGGCTCAGAATGAAACTTCCCACACTTAGGGCATGGGGGCCTCTGCTGCTGCTAGAACCTCCCATCGCAACGATCCGACTGATGGAACCTTCTGCTGTCTGGACCTGGTTCAAAGCGACCTCCCCGCTGATAACTTTGCCCTGATCGCGGCGCACTGGCTGAGGACTAAGCATAGGACTATGATGGCCCCGATGACCCTCTCCCAAGGACTAATCTCCATCCTCCAACTGAATTCCCAGGGTTGCCCGCTGATCGGGCCCTACTACTACTCTCCCTCTCCATTCTTATCTTTAACATCCGAGCCTATGTGGCTTGGGAGAATCCCACGATCTTCCCATAATTCATATCTGAATGCAAGGAAGCTGTAGTAGCTTCATTAAAGACCAAGGGACCAAGGCCCTGAACAAACCGTCAAACTCTAGCCTCCATAGTCGGCATTATGTGAACAGCATATTTGGACAAGCGCACAAACTCCATATGATACTCCAACACAATCATGTTTCCCTGCTTGAGGGCCTCAAACTCTGTATCATGGGCTGCCATAATATCGGCAAGCAAGAAATGATCCATAAAGGCCTCCACAAACTCCTCCCATCTCGCCGGAAGGCTCCCCTTTCCACAGGAATTCTGCCACATTTCAAACCATTAAAATGCCGGTCCCTTAAGACGATATGAAGCCAACTCAACCCCCTCGTTATGTGTAACCCTCACAACTCGGAGGGTCTTGTACATCTCAACAATAAACTCCTGAGGGTCGGCCTCTAGGTCGGTACCTATGAACTATGGAAGGGCTAATCACAGAAACTGGTTGCCCTAGAACCCGAAGAATCCCCTTGTTCGCTAGAGGATGCAGGGGGAAGCATATGATCTTTGGGCCTGGGAAGCCACCAGCTGAGTCAACATCTAAATAGCTCCCCTGAGGTCCCTATCAGAAATACCGGGACCGAAAGCTGGGACTGAATAAGGATCAAGAACATCAGCGGGAGGGACTGTAGCACCCTCCGCTGGAGCAGGAATAGGAACATCCTGTCCTAGGATGGATGAGTTAGGCAGATTCAGGGTCGGGGAATCATTCTCACCCACACCATCAGATATTGAATTCACGGCCACTCTTGGGGTGGCATTGGCCTCTAGGCCGAGTCGAGCTCTCTTCATGGGTGCCATTTACTGAAATTTGGAACAATGCACGAGTTAGAGATAGAAAATCTCACCTTCCACCACATCGCATGATGTAGAATAGCATTAAAAGGGTACTTTCCTAAATGTCCATGCAGCCCCCTAATTATAGATGTGGTCGACACCACATCGAGAAGAAGGGTTCTACTAGATACGACTCCGAGCCATCCTAGGACACTTTTAAAACCATAAGCTCTGATACCAAGTTTGTCACGCCCCAAAACCGAGGGACGAGACCGGCGCCTTACCAGGTAAACCCAGTCAAGCGGATTTGGATTGCCTATCCTACCCAACGCGTTCCCCCGTATATACAATGCACCATAATCCATATGAAATAGAAATTTTGGATTTAAGCATGGACTTACAAACTCAAGATCATTTCTCTTTTAGCATTTCAGCAGTTGATTCCAAAAAACATACACAATAAATACATACTTTCCAATACGGACCACGATTCTGAATACGTGCAGTTACTACCAAAAATATATATATACACCCACATCTTGCGTACGGAGCCTCTATGAATACTAGGTGTTTATACAATACTTGCTGGCAACAAGGCCCCTGCTATACCTTACAATACATAAGAGACTCAAAAGAGATGGCATGAGTTACACACGGCCTCCGGAGGAAGTGGGGCTCACCAGTACTGCTGAAAGATGAGGAGGAGGCACCACTAACGGCGAGCTGAGCTACCTTGTATGGACCCACCTTCAGCCATATAAAATTTAGCGCCTCCGGCAAATGGGACGTTAGTACTGTGAATAGTACTAGTATGTATGAGCAAACTTTACTCAAAGTAAAATCAAGAGATGCAAAGATAGAAAGCAGTTAAAGGAACCAACACATAGTGCACAGTGATACAAAAACCAATACAATTGAAATCCTCACAGATTCTTATTTCAACACAATCACATTTCAGCTTTATTACATTCCATTGCGGCGTGCAACCCGATCCTACCGTACAATTTACACTCCACCCTTATTACTTCATGTTGCGGCGTGCAACTCGATCCCACCAGACCATCACATTTCATGGAAAACAATAACCGCTGACAATTCAATCACAGGGTTTCATATCATCAAGAGTACAATTTCATAACACCAAACCAATCATTTGTTCATAATAGTCTTTATCATCCATTAATTCAACCAGAAAGATGTTCATCTGTAAAGACCCGTAAAATTTTCTCATTTTAAAATAATGCCCGAATGAGTCCCCCAGTTGTTTTTATCGTTGAAATTTTTAAAACGGACCTAAATTGATTAAAAAGTACCCCGAGACTTCAAGAATAAAATTTTCTAGAAAGTAGGTGTTATGCGACGCACTATGCGATCACATAACATGTATGAAGACCACATATTGGTCGCATACACGGGCAGATCACTTCCCCATTTGAGGTCAACTATGCGGTCCAATGTGTGATCGCATTTTAGTTCTGCGGATCACATATATGTCACATTGTTGCCTTTGATTATAAGAGGGAAGTTATGCGACGCATTATGCGATAGCATAACGTGTATGCGGACCGCACAATGGTCGCATACCTGGGCAGTGTGTTTTGAATTTCGAGGGCCATATGCGGACTGCATGTCAGGAATGTGATCGCATTCCTGACCGCATTCTTGTGTCGGGCCCTATTTTTCTAATTTTTTAAAACCCGACCCAAGTTCATTAAAACACCCCCCCCCCCCCCTTCAATTTTTAACTATTTTCTAATATATTAAAGAGAGAAAAGAGTGGGTTCTATAGATAAAAAGTCCCAACTTCATCAAATTGGTCTTCCTTCATCACTCAAGCTTGGAACTAATCAAGTAGGACACAAATTTCTTCACTCTAAGAGGTAAGCTTCTACCTCATTAACCTTAATTTCCAGATTTTTGTTAAAATAAAACCTGCGTAGGATAGTTCATAAAGATGGGGTTAACAATCTTGCATGCATGTACCAAATCAATTATAATCTAGTAAAGGAAAATAGGTTGGAGTAACCTTTCACTAAAAAGGGGTTATTTAATTTGAAGAAACACCCAGTGTTTGATAGAAATCTCAAATGAGTTCAAGACATATTCATGATTCCTAATTCTAAGTTTAAATATGCCGCATTGTGAATTAGATTGAAGGTTCTAGAAGGTCCGGTGATTTGAGATAGAAAATAAGGAAAAATCCTGATTCGAGGTATGTATGGCTAACTTTAACCTTTGTAGAATTGTCTTGTTGGGTCCGAGCATACGGTATGTGTACCTTGTTTGAAAACATGTGAATTAATTGTTCAAATGTGTTGAGACGTAAGATTCTATTCTCTGATTGTCCTAGTTGATTTCCATACTACCGTACTATATGAGACTATGAAAAGTGTTTTGATATTCCTATCTTATTATGTGCAAAGCTCATAAATGGTCGAGGGTATCGGTATGAAAGTATGTGTTAATGAATAAAACAAGGTTAATGTGCCCAAGTGTGGGAATATATATAATGGCTAAGGAAAACCCTGAGTGATAGGTAATGAAGAAGGGTATTGTGAAATGATGTGAACGGGTTGAACAATTATGGCAATGCCTTGTATATGAATTACTACTTGGGGAGAATTATTGTGCCTTGGGACCAAATATATGAATGGTGGACGTGAACTTGTGATTCCTTGAAATGATAATTCTTGTGATGTAATTGTTTTAGGTTGCTATTATGAAATATGATTGTCAGGTGGGATCGGGTTGCGCGACGCAATACGAAGTAATAAGCTTGATGAGATGTGAGGTAATAAGGATGGCCGAGGTAATAAGGATGGAATGTGATGATTATCACTATCGAAATGAAAAATCCGGGAAACTCTTGAATATGGTGATGTTGAAAGGGAAAATGAGAGATTGTGAAACTTGTTGATTTTGGCTGTTTCTTTCCACGTGCATTGATTGATTTGTTCGATTACTGTCTCTTAATTGTGTATTGTTTGATTGTACTTGGGATAAAGTTTGTTCATACATTCTAGTACTATTCCACAGTACTAACGTCCCTTTTGCCGGGGGCGCTACATCTTTTTATATGAATGTAGGTGTGTTCATAGCAGGTTGCTAAGCTCGCCGTTAGTGGTGCTTTCTCCTCATCCTTTCTTATTTGTAATGGTGAGCCCCACTTTCTCTCGGGGCCATGTGTAGTTCATGCCATCTCCTTTGAGTATATTATGTATTGTAAGGTATAGCCGGGGCCTTATTGCCGGCAAGTATTGTATAAAATCCTATTACTCTTAGAGGCTCCGTAGACACTATGTGGGTGTATGTATATATGTTTGGGTAGTGGTTGTATTTGCTCGTAATTGTGGTCCGTATTGGGAAGTGTTGTATCTATTATGTATGTTTTGGGAAATCTAGTATAATAATGTAAAATGAGGAAAAATTGGATTTGTTATGGTAATCACATGATTTTGAGCTTATCTCAATGTTTCACATAAATAATGGATGATATAACACGGGGAAGCGCGTTGGGTAGGAAAGGCAAATCAGGTTCGCTTGACTGGGGTCACTCGGTTGAGTGCTGGTCGCGTCCCTCGATTTTGGTGCGTGACATCATCAACAAGAATATAACTTCATTACAACCAACAATCCATGCGAAGTTAACCACAATAAACCTTGCCAACAATGAGTCATATACGATATTTCCATGGTTATTTTGTTTAATTAGATCAATTCACAACTCCCTTTCATCACTTGTTACACAACCCTTATCACTTAGATACATTTACACATTTGAGTTCATTACCATTCTTTCATACCAACATACTCAATAATTTAACGAACCTTGCACATGATAGAGTAATCACATAGAAGTCACCTTTCACAATTTCATTATCACGATAGTCAACTAATCACACTCAACTATGTCTAATAAAAGACTAAGTGGGCGTTGCAATTATAATCCGGGGTATTATGCCTAGAGCCGATCCCACAGGGAATTTACTTATCAATTAATTCGTCAGAATACGCAACTTTTACTCAATCAATTCTCTCAAGACTTTTTTTATATAATTTGGTGATGTTTTACTAATTCTACTGACAATAATAATAAACTAGTAATTACTAACAATGTGTTGGAAATAATGATAATAAAGGTCTAAGGTTTGGTTTCCCCCGTTGGTGAATTCTTTCTCGGATATTTCTTATATTGTAATTAATCGTCTCTGTCAATCATGAATACTCTATCTACCATAAATCTTTATCAAGTAATTATGATAATTTACTAGACGCACTCTCTCAAGTTACGCTAGCTAGATTGCATTACAGTTCACGTTAGATTTCACCCGAGGTATCGTTGTTTCTAATCCAACCTCTAAACCCTCGGTTAAGACTTTCGTCTATACTCCGGGAGTGGTGTTGTTCAAACCTCTACCTAAATATGCACTCTCTATCAAGTGGATACATAATAAATAGGCACAGCTAATTGAGGGACCTTCAATCAACTACAACAAGAACGTAGTTGAACAAATAGTGATTAATCAACCAAAATATATTAATATCACACCAAATTCATCCACAACGGGTTCTACCAAAACCCTAGATTAAATAAGTTAGCTAGATATGTTCATAAGAATCAAACTCAAAATAAATTGCATAATTGAATTACAAAGTAATGAATAAAAGATGTAGAAATCAATGTTTTGTCACTTCAATGGCTTCTTCTCTTCAAATCCTTCGTCTGCCTTCAAATCNCCTACCGCCTGGCTAACGCCAGGCATGGCCAGGCGTTTGGGCTCTAGCGCCCATTGCACTCCTCCTCACCTCTTGAGCGTATTTTTGATGTATTTGCATCCATTTAGCTCGTTTCCATCTCCAATTCACCTACACATGAAATAGACTCTATTATGCGTATAAAAAGTGTATTTTTATCGTTAACGCACATAAAATTTAGGGCATATAACATGTTAAACCATGAATTCTAGCCCCGCATCAATACCCCACACTTAAACATTTGCTCGTCCTCGAGCAATCACACTACACTCATGTACACAACTTATTAAGCAAATCTCTTAACACGTTATACCAAGAATATTTAAAACAGTTCAAGCACAAAGGTGTGACATCCTCGCCTCAATAATCGACTCACAAATACCATGCTTTATTCACAATTCACTAACTATTCTAACTTAGAGGTCGACAACATTACCTTTCCTTCGTGAATCATGTGCCTTCACAAAATCAAAGATCTAGTTCCTCACACAATAAAATTTAAGAACATTTAGGAACTCAAGATAAAAATAATTCACTCTCTCTCAGAACTAATATTCATATGCCACACAAGATGCACCATAGGCTTGCCCGTAGTGTACTACTCTACTAATCGAGCTCATTCAGTCTAGGATCAAGTAGGACTTTATTCGGTTGTAATGTAGGCTGCAGGACGGGTAGGATACATTTGGATATAAGAGTTACTACACCTCCCTAAGCACTTTAATACATAAACTTGCATGTTCAACATCAAACTCATAATAGGCCAACCTCCACCTTCACAACAATATTATTACCTCATACTTCTTTAAGCACACTTACATTAAGAGTCACCACATATATTTTTCTTTCACAACAATACAACAGTTTATTTTATTTAATTATTATTTTTTTTCTTCTTTTCTTCTTTTCTTCTTTTTTTTTTCTTTTTTTTTTCAAGTGACTCTTACTTTTCAACACGGTGCACCTTTCTCCTGATTTCAGTTATTCCCCTCACAAACCAAACTACCACCCCACACTTTAACTTTTCCATATTTCATCACATTTTCATTGCTTACGAGAGGTAACAAGGTTCAAATAGATGATCGATTCAAACAAAAGGGGTATGCCTTGTAATGTGGTTGCTAAAGAAACAGGATTATATGATCAACGGGGTTAACTACGATACAAAACAATTAGGTGGGGAAACTATAGATAACTTGCTCAACAAAGAAATGCCTATATCACTTCCAAGACTAAGCAAAACTTCTATTTCGCTTTGCACGCACACGGGGCAAGTTCTAGACATCAAATGCAATGCACAGAATAGCATACAAACCTCGCACACACTTGGCACATAACTCACTCAGGATTGGATCTATCACGACACTCCAGTCAAAGCAGTTAAGGAAATCTTAAGAATTCCTTATTTAAAGTATTTATCCTGGAGTCAAAAATTGAACCTAAGCGTCACAGCAAAAGTACTGACTATTCTCAAGGCATTAGAATGTTTCGAGATATTGCTACTATTAAGACCTTAACTATATGATTTCTACTCCTAAAATTTAAAAACTACCTACACCCGGTTCAATTAAAAACCTCTTGGAAAAGAACCGTGGTCCAAAGAAAAACCAAGGGGGAATTACTACACTACCTAAAAAAAAATCTTTTTGGTCTTTTCGTTAGACTTACTTCCCTCAAGAAAACTGTCTAGGAGATCAATCGTCAGGAAGAGTCAATATATATATATATATATATATATAATTTTTTTTTCTTTAGATGATACAGCAAAACATAAAGCTAAAAACAAACAAACCTAGCAACCTAAAGACTAAAAAAAAATGACAAACAAATAAACTACAACATTTCACTGAACAAAAAAACTAAAAATAAACGAACTAAAAAACAAACAACACACAAAACATATATACACCACCCCACACTTAGTTCATGCACTGTCCTCAGTGCATCATAGATATACTAAGCAGAAAAGAAAAAAAAACAAAACAAAATGCAAGATACTTCCTGGTCACTCAGCATCCTCATCATCGGATGTTCTCCATTCCTCTTCAAACTCATCCTCTCCATCAGCATCCTCATCCGATTGTATGAGCTCCTCATCAGAATCATCAGGCGTGTTTATATCTTCATCATCTGGGAGCATGTACCCCTCACTTGCTCCTATCATCTGCAGAGCATGAGCGTTAAGCGGATACCTCTGATCCAACTCCTCCCTTTCATTAACCGACGTCGGACGACCTCCTATGTGCAACTGCAAATCCATCATCCCATAGAGATGGGCCATGAAGCCATCATCCCTGGCATAACGCTCAGCATTGGTCAGTGAAGACTGTTCTTTCAGTCTCAAACCAGTGATGTCAGTTTCCCGGGTGAGTTGTTGATCAATAATATGGTCAAAGTCGGCCTCAACTGCTACATTGTTATCTAGCAGGAACTGGGTCAGGAACTTTGGGAAATGGATTCGATCAATTTTATTGTTTTTCCGCACCAACCCCATTTGGTAGCGAATCAGGTGGCCCACATTCACTTGCTTCCCAGTCATTAAGAAGTAGAGCACACAAATCCTCTCTCGGCTTATTAAGGTGTCATGGGTGCATGGTAGTAGCCGTGCATTAATCAGTTTCAGCCATACCTATGTTTCAGCCTTCATCTTCTTCTTGGGAAATCTTTTATGTCGATTAGTGGATCTATCCCGAATCCAAGCAGCCGTGGAATCAACCCCACAAAGTGTATGCCTCACTTACCTATAGTTAGGATGGCAGATAAATTTCTCTAGAGGCTCCACCAGAACATTTGGTGCACCTAAGAAATCACATATGGCCTTGGCGGAAAAATCCACCAAGTGCCCACGAATTGGCACCAATTCTTCCTTGTCCTTCGGGCTAAACCCGACATAGAATTCTCGGACTAAATTGAGGTTGATGTTGCCATGTTGTTTGAAAACATATCCCAGACCCAATTCATTGATGCTTCTCCATATTGTTGGGAATTTCTTTCTAAGAGGACCCTCGCTAATAGCTCCTTCCGGGTGGACATGCTTGGGTTTGCAACGAGCGTACCACTTCCTGGAGTGTGGTGGTATGCTGTTGACACCATATTCTCTTTGACCAACTGGTTTCTGCCTCATAGCAGCCACAACAGCTACTGCTTCCTCACCAGTCATGCTAGAAGTAGCATCTCCTCCTTTTCTTTTCTTTTGTGCTGGTGGAGGTTTTGATTTGGTTTTCGGCGGGGCTGAAGATGTTGCCTTTCCCTTGCCGGTAGCTTTTCTGGAAAACATTGTTTTACCTGCACAATATATCAGTAATGACTTAGTGTCACCAAGTATAAACTTTCTGTTGTCGCACTTTGCAAAGGTTACTAAGACTTCACCTCGGCAAGTTTATGATAATTCACGCACATGGGGCAAGAATGCGACAACTATGCAGTCCGCATACCCAAAATACGATCGCATTTTGGGCCGCATAGTTGTCCTTGATTTGGACAGGTTACTGTCCAGGTATGCAACCACTATGTGGTCCACATACCTGTTATGCGATCGCATAGTGCGTCGCATAACGCGTAACTTTTGGAAAATTTAATCTTTGAAGTTTTGGGATACTTTTTACTCATAATAGGACCGTTTTAAGAATTTATACAGTTGTAATAACACATGGACTTATTCGGGCATTATCTTAGACATTGAAAATTTATGGGTCTTTACATCCTCCCCCACTTAAAATCATTCGTCCTCGAAGGAGGATCGGGAAATCATTTGGTTTTGAAAACACAATCTACCAATCCCCAATTTTACTAACTCTGATATTTGCTGAAAATTTCGCCAGAGTTTCCTCTGTAATTAGTCCTATCTACATGTCAGAGAACCCCCAAAACGCATGTTCTTAACCAATTCCACACATAACTAGTTATTTCATGTCCTTGCACATAATTTGGTCACCTCGACAAGTCCCATATGATTCAATTACTTTAACATGCCATATACACTTCAATTAATCCCTACCAATATACAGTTCAATTAATCATTACCAATCTATTCCACAATGTCACATATATCACTTAGAATTAGGAATCTTGTAATCAATTGAGCATTTTATCAAACACTATGTGACCCCTTAGACTACTAACCCCCTTTTTAAGAACAATTACCCAAACTTATTTTTCCCTTTACTAGATTATGGGGTTTCACTTAGATGAATGCAAGATTTCACTCGTTCTTTTCAAGAACCAACCTATGTGTCTTTTATTCTTACCCAAAATCTGAGAAATTGGGGAAATAGGGTGAAGACTTACAACTTCGAGTGAAGAAGATGACAATAACTCGATAATTTCCAGGCTTTAGTGATTTTGAAAAATCAAATTGGATGATGTTGGAACCTTCTCTCTCAAGAACTCTCTCTTTCTTTCTCTATTATTGGTCAGAAAATTGTTAAAAATTAAGGGAAGGGGTGTTTTATAAAATAGGAGACCCGACACAGAAATGCAGTCAGGAATGCGATCGCATTCCTGCTATGCGGTCTGCATTCCTATCGCATAGTTGGCCTTCAAATGGGAAATGAGAACCACACTGCCCAGGTATGCGACCACTATGCGGTCCGCATACCTGTTATGCGATCGCATAGTGCGTCGGATAACCCCCTCGCAAAAACCATGGGGAAAGAATGCGACAACTATGCGGTCCGCATACCTGTTATGCGATCGCATAGTGCGTCGGATAACCCCCTCGCAAAAACCATGGGGAAAGAATGCGACAACTATGCGGTCCGCATACCCAAAATACGATCGCATTCCGGGCCGCATAGTTGTCCTCGATTTGGAGATGCTACTGTCCAAGTATGCGACGACTAAGCGGTTCGCATACCTGTTATGCGATCGCATAGTTTGTCGCATAACGCACAACTTCTGGAAAATTTAATCTTTCAAGTTCTGGGATACTTTTTACTCAAAATAGAACCGTTTTAAGAATTTCTACAGTTGTAACAACACAGGGACCTATTCTGACACTATTTTAGACATAGAAAATTTACGGGTCTTTACATATATGATTAGTATTAAATATATTTTCAATAAATAATATGTATCTTAAATGTAAAATTTAACATTATTTATAAAGACATATATTTTTTAAATCTTACTTTTAATATTTGATAATTGATTTTATTTGTGTAATTACACTTGTGCAACTAAACAATACACTTTTAACTACAGTGCAATTTAATTATGACAAACAAACGGGTCGTCGTAATTACAATACCGTGTAATTACTAGGTTGTATAGTTTCTACCCTAGTAATTATAGTAATTCTTATTACCTGATAGTTTTTCAAACAGACCCTAAATTATTTGGGTGGAGAAATTCGAGTTTCACATTAAAAGCGTTATAGTCGAGTTTCTATTGCTTCTGTTACTAGTGCTACATCGACGAAGCTTGAGGCATTAAACATTTTACTTAAATTCCAATAGGCAGTACTCAAAAAATTATAAAAATTTTTCATGTGTGATATTCTCCCAGTAGGAATATTGGAGACTATGATTGTTGTCTTATTATAGGGAGAATGGTGGTTTAAAATTTAGTTTAGTACCGAGTATTGCACTAAATTAATGCACCTTTGGGTGGAGAGAGGCGACAGAGAATAGGAAAAGAGGAGAGGAGAGAAAAAAGAAAAAGGATGTAGCTGAATCCCCTAATTCAAGAGAATAATAATGGATTATATATGAATCTTAGCGGGTAATATATAAATTTAGGACAACTTTAATAAACAAATTTGAAATATTGTATAGGAATAGAAAAATTCCTTTTATAAATTATTTTTAGTTTTATATTTTTTACAATTTTCTTATTTTACACATAAAAAGTTTGAAAATAACATATAAAAGATCTTTACAAAATCATTTTTCCTCTTCAAATTGCAAAGGGTTATATTTTTTTCCCCGTATGCACACTAAGGGTATTATTTTGATAAATATACACGTCCAACCGATGGCTTTCACTACTAGAAATCAAGGAATATCCGACCGAGACCAAATTTTTTTTTAAAGAGAACCGAAACTACCAAAAAAATATTTTATATTTTTTTAAAATTAATATAATGACCGAAAGTGGCCAGTATATTGGTCAAACATTTGACCGCAATGGTCAGACTTGCTTTCACGACCCAGATTCTCCCTCCTTGAACTATCGTGACGGCACCTAGTGTCTACGAGTAGGTAAGCCTAATACTTTGCGGAAATGAATGAAAGCATGAGCATTAACAACTAACAATAACAATAATCGAAATAAGAAACTGAATGTCGCTCGGCATATACAATTATCAACTTCCGAAATGTACAACAAATACTCCCAAGACCCGTATCACCGTAAGTCACAAGCTACAAATAAGTCTTAACAATTCTATACATCATTTTCTATAGAAATAAGGGAAGATGAACATAAGGATGATAGAAAGGGACTCCAAGAATCTGCGGCCGCGGGCAGATAAAGCTTGAAGTCTCCGGCAGCAGCGACTGCAACTATGAACGAGGCTGGTAAGAAGAACTTGGATCTGCACACAAAAAATATGTGCAGGAAAGGGCGTGAGTACACCACAATGGTACCTAGTAAGTGCCAAGCCTAACCTCGGTGAAGTAGTGATGAGGTCAGGTCAGGGCCCTACTGGTATATATAAGTAAAAAAGCAAGGCAAGAATGAAATATCGCAGTAAAATAAGTACTGAAATTAAACAAGAAAGATATCATAGAAAGATAACAGATCAGTACATAGAAATGCGATAGGGGATCTTCCTAGATACCGTCTCATAGTCCCAAACGTAAATGTGCAGGGGGATCTCCCAAAATACTAACTTGTAGTCGCAATGTAAATATGCAAGATAGGGGGATCTCCCAGAATACCATTGCGTAGCCCCAAAGTAAATATGCAAGATAGGGGGGATCTCCCAGAATATTGTTCCGTAGTTCCGAAGTAAATATGCAGCCAAAACAATAGAATTCAATAATTACAACACGGAATCCTACAATTCAACCTAAGTACAAGATAGGGTAAAACACGTAGATTCACTCAAATATGTTGCATGTAGTTCAGATAAACAAATAAGCAGAGTAGGCATGCTATTCTAGTCTAGCAAGATACTACATATGCTGATAAGATCCAAAAAAAGAAGGAAAACATGTTATTACTTAGAAGATACCGGGGTTTTACAACAATTAGCCCGTGTACGTACACGTCACCTCACGTACAGGGCATTCATATGTCCAAAACAATACCAATCTTAAGGGTAGTTTCCCCCACACAAGGTTAGGCAAGCCACTCACCTCGAACCAAGCTCAAATCAACCCGAAACAATGCTCTTTCCATGAAAATCCGACTCTGAATGGCCCAAATCTAGCCAAAACCAATTACATAACATAAATACAACTGCAAGAAACTAATCTAACTACTGAATTCAAATCTAAACAAAGAAATTGGAAATTTGCCCCAAAAAGCCTCCCGGGTCCACGTCTCGAAATATGGTAAAAGTTTCTAAATATGAACACACATTAACTCAAGAGTTCATTCATACCAAAATTATCCAAATTCAAATCCCAATCAAAGCTCAGAAATTCAGTTGGGGACCTTTTCCCCCTTTTCCCCAACTTTTCAATCCAAATCCGAAATTAAATGGAGGAAACAACTATAGATTAATGAAATACAACCAAAAATGAGTTAGGAATCGTTACCCCAAATCTCTCTCCATAATTCCCTCGACAAATCGCCAATTTCCAAGCTCCCAAGTCCAAAAATCAAAAAATGAACCAAACCCTCGATTTAGGCCCTTTTCTGCCAGTTGACCCGCACTTGTGGTCCACTAACCGCTTCTGCAGCTAAAGCTCCGCACCTGCGAAATTTGATTAAATCCTCAAAATCTGCATATGCGCACCTATATCTGCATATGCGGATGCGCTTCTGTGCTAACTCGCCCGCTTCTGCAGAACCTTGCTTCTTCCCCAAAACCGCTTCTGCGATCACCCTTCTGCAGATGCGGCTCTACTTCCGCGGTTCTCGCGTCGCATCTGCGACCACTGACCCTCATGACTAAAAATGCACCTGCAACCCCATCCTTGCTTTTGCGGGGCCGCAGTTGCGGACTTCCCACCGCAAGTGCGCAAACACCAGAACCAACAACTTCTGCTACTTTCCTAAGTCTCAATTCAATCTGTTAAGCGCCTGAAACTCACCCGAGGCCCTCAAGACCTCATCAATACATACCAACTAATCCTAAAATACAATATGAACTTAATTGAGGTCTCAAACGACCTCAAACAACGCTAAAATAACGAATCGTCCTCCGATTCAAACTTAAAGAACTTAGAATTTTCAAAATTTGACAACCGATGCTGAAACCTATCAAACCACGTCCGATTGACACCAAATTTTGCACAAAAGTCACATTCAACCCTAAGGACCTATTCCAACTTCCATAATCGATATCCGATCCCGATATAATAAATTCCACTACCGGCCAAAATCTCCAAAATTTCGACTTTCGCCATTTCAAGCCTAAATGACCTACCAACCTCCAAAACACAATGCCGCACATCCCTATGTCCAAACTCACCTAACGGAGCTAACGGAATTGACGGAACTCCCGTATGGAGTTGTCTTCACATAGTTCAGACTACGGTCCAAATCTTAAGGCTTAACTCCAAAATCCAAAACAAAACATCCCAATAAATTAAAATAGCAGGAATAGATACGGGGAAAACAGTTAAATAGGGAATCGAGGCTATATTTCACAAGACGACTGGCCGGGTCGTCACATCCTCCCCCTCTTAAAATAATCATTCATCCTCGAACGAGTATAGAGACACACCTAAAGCTCTGAAAAGTTGAGGATAACGGCTGCGCATATCCCGCTCGGTCTCCCAAGTGTCCTCCTCCATAGGCTGACCTCTCCACTGTACCTTCACTGAAGCTATATCATTTCACCTCAACGTTCGAACCTACCGCTCCAAAATGGCCATCAACTCCATATCATAAGTCATATACATATCCAACTGAACCGTGCTGAAATCCAAAACATGAGACAGATCGCCGATATACTTCCAGAGAATAGAGACATGAAATATTGGACGCACACACGACAAGCTAGGTGGCAAAGCAATCTTGTAAGCCACCTCCCCTATCATCCGAAGTACCTCAAAAGGCCCAATGAACCGGGGGCTCAACTAGACCCTCGTTCCGAATCTCATAACATCCTTCATGGGTGATACCTTTAGCAGAACCTTCTCCCCGACCATGAAAGACACATCACGGACCTTCCTGTCCAAGGAGCTATTCTGCCTAGACTGCGCCTTGTGAAGCCGCTCCTGAATCATTTTCACCCTGTCTAATGCATCCTGGACCTAGTCTATACGCAAAAGCCTTGCCTTACCCGACTGAAACCATCCCACTAGAGATATACATTGCCTCTCATATAAGGACTCGTATGGAATATTAATGTTCTACTCATAACCGTTGTTATATGCAAACTCCGCGAGCGGCATAAATTGGTCCCGTGAGCCCCCAAAATCAATGAACGCGTAACATGTCCTCCAATATATGGATAGTATGGTCGGACTGTCCGTCTATCTAAGGGTGAAAGGTTGTTCTCAACTCAATCTGAGTACCTAACTCTCGCTGCACGGCCCTCTAAAACTATGATGTAAATTGTGTGCCGCTATTTGAAATGATGGAAACAGGGACACCACGAAGGCGAACAATCTCTCGGATGTAAATCTCAGCCAACGCCTATGAAGAGAAAGTAGTACCAACTAGAATGAAGTGCGTGGACATGGTTAGCAAATCCATAATGCCCCAAATAGCATCGAACTTCTTCAATCTCCGTGGGAACTCGACTACAAAATTAATGGTGATCCGCTCCCACTTCCACTCTGAGATCTCTAACCTCTAAAGAAAGCCACCCGGTCTTTAATGCTCATACTTAAGTCACAGGGGTGATTTTACTCTGTCCGGATCACACCCGTGCGGCAGTCAAGTTGCGAACTTGACTCAGCCTTTCCCTAACACTTTGCCAAATTTCAGCAAGTTTGGCCTTGACGAATTTTAGGCAGCAAAACAGTAAGAAACACCACCAAATACGGGAAAACCCAACCTTTGTATTTATTTCGAAAAGCTACAAAGGAAACCCTCACTTGCTATGATCACAAGTCGATCACAGCCCACTATTGACGAAGAACACAAGTCGTTCTTGGCCAACACTAAGACTTGCCTAAGCCTAGCCTTAGTCCCTTTTGAAACACTTTGAAACCCTCACGTTTCACTCTTGTTT
>MDKI01282356.1:0-13099 GCA_005239505.1 Nicotiana paniculata
GAAGTTGACATAGATGAAGTAACAATAATAGAAAATGTTGAAGAAGAATCAATTGATGAAGCAAAAACTAGTTCAGAAGAAGAATCCTCGGATGAGGAACAATACATCGATGAGCTTTAAAAAGTTGGTTTCTTTACTACTTCTCATTTTATAGCTATTTTATTATATGTTCCAATCTAAATATGTAATTTTTATGCAGATGGCAGGCAAGGGTCGAGGTAACGATGACCCTACGGGTTCTCGGGGTAAAGGAAAGGCTAAGAAGGGAAAGAGGAGAGTAGAAGATACTCCTCCCTCTTATCCTCCCTCTTTTCCACCCTCTTCGCAGGCGCCGCCTATGTCTTATCCTCCACCCGATGGATATTATGAGGCGCCACAGCATCACCAGCCCAGCTACATCTTTGTGCAGACACCGGGTCTTTCAGCACAGGGCCCTAGGACTGTACGTCCAGCATACAGTCCAGCTGCCTCACGAGCACATGGCTCACATCCATCCAGGTCACAGCCACGGGGGTCACAACCACGTGGGTCACAACCACTGGTGCCACAGCCATGGGGGTCAGAGGCATCAATATCACAGCAGCTTCCAGTCGATCCCGCGATGTCGGAGTCACATGGATCATATATGTCGCATCAATATTTAAGCTTTATAATTATTTATATTTATGATATTTTCATACAATATTTAACTTTTGAAATACAGAGCAAGTGCGTATGGGAACACCGCTATAGCGCGGAGGTAGCCCGTAATTTTAATCTTAAGGCTTGGAAGCGGTTGTCACATAGTTTCTCCAACGCTAGACTGCAACCAGAGGCCTAACTGGTTGCTTGACGATTTTTGGAGGGATTTGCAAAGGCAGTGGCTTACCGCGTAGTTCTTAAAGAAGAGCAAAAAGGGAAAGAAAGCTCGTGCATCCGAGAAGGGAGGCTCCTTGCACACTGGAGGTGTGATCAGCCAAGGGACTATAAAAAGAAGATTGGTATGTAATTTATTCATTTATTTTAATTTTCAAAGTACATCTATTCTGTTTATTAACTATAATTTATGAATTTTCAGGAAAAGAAGTTGGGTCGTCCAATGAAGCAAGATGAGTTATTCAAGGAGACTCATATTGTCAAGATAAAGAAAGAGACTGATCCAGAAAGGTGGGTCCACGACCGATCATCGACTGTACATGTAAGTTTTCTCTTTTCATTAAGTATTCTGATATACTCTGATATAATCTTTCAAATACTAATTAAATAAAAATTTCTTATAGGATCGCTTCAGATTTGACATGGAGGAATTCATACGCAGTCAGCCACCTAATGAGTTGGGCGAGCCAATCCATATTTTGGAGGAGGATGCAGAAAGACTATGGATGCAGGCAACTGGCGGTGCAAAATATGGGAAGGTATACGGGCTTCCTAATAAGAAGTTCCACCGCTATCACTGTGGAATGCAAGGAATAGGAACTTCCTCGAAAGCCGAGCAACTTGATGGGGAGAGCCTCTCTACTATGCGGGAGACTGTGACAAAGCTCATAAGCGAGCTAGAAGAATCCAAGGAACGAGAAAGGCTTAGAGATGCTCAGTACGTTAGCATGCAAACTCAGTACCAAGGCATGCAAGCTCAGTACGAAGGTATGCAAGCTCAGCTTAAATCTCTCCTAGCTTCTGGAGCTTTTCCGATTCCCCGGTCTCGCGAGCCATCGCCAGAGGCTCAACTTGAACGTGAGCAGTCCTTCCATCCTCCCCGTGTTAGTTCCTCCCATCCTCACCGTGATCGTTCTTCTCGTCCACCACGAAATGACCCTTCTCATTACCGTCTTGATAATGAAGATTCATCAGACGGTGATGATAATGATATAGAATGAAACAGTCATTGAGTACTTTTATATACTTTGAACTAGACAATAGAACTTTGGTCCGTTTTGGAATGGGCTTGTAATAAGTGTTAACTTAGTTTTGTTAGTTAAATGTGTTAGTTTTATTGAACTTTATACGTTGTTGGTTTTAATGTTGGTTTTAATATTGGTTTTAATGTTGTTGTTGTTGTGTTGTTAGTTCGTATTGTTGTTGTGTTAGTATTGTTGTTGTTGTTGTTGTTGTGTTAGTATTGTTGTTGTTGTTGTTGTAATAGGATTTGGTATGCTGGCAGGTGGTGTGGCTGCCAAAATAGGCAGTTTCTGCCAAAATAAAACCCAGAAAAGCGACCAAAGTTGGTCGCTATTAAACCCAGATTTCCAGAATAGCGACCAAAGGTGGTCGCTAACTAACCCAGATTTCCAGAATAGCGACCAACTTTGGTCGCTATGTTATTAAAAAAAATATTTTTTCTGGAAATTAGCGACCAATTGTGGTCGCTTTGGTTTAAAACAAATTAAATAAATTAGTAAAAAAATTATTTTTTCTAAAAATTAACGACCAATTGTGGCTGCTTCTGTTTAAAACAAATTAAATAAATTAATAAAAAAGCGACCAACTGTGGTCGCTATTTTCCAGATTTTAAAATATTTTATTTTATTAACAGACCAAAGTTGGTCGCTATATTTTGTATACTAATAAATAAATAAATAAATAACGTAATTTAAAAATAGAGACCAAATTTGGTCGCTAAATTTATATTATTAAAATAATTTAGCGACCAAAGTTGGTCTCTTTTTTTTTATACCCGAAATATTTGGTGAATTTAACATAGAGACCAAAGTTGGTCGCTAATTAGCGACCAACTTTGGTCTCTATGGTAAAGGGACCAACAAAATAGCGACCAAGCCTGTTTGGACGCATTTTGGTCGCTTTTCACTGTTTAGGGACCAACTTTGGTCGCTTTTTGTGGTCGTTTTTCCCGAATATTTAGTAGTGCATATTAAAATATTCAATAACAAAGATAAAATAATAAAATTACATAAAACAAATATTGCTAATTAATAAGCCATAATGAAAATTAACATAATCTAAAAATAATATATAGGTCATGCTAAAATAAGTATAGCTAATAAGTACCTACTAATTACATAATTAAGCACTAAACAAAAAGATAGACTAAGTTATGCATTTTCATTATAAACCAATGTAAAACTAAAATAATTATTCGACACTATCGTCATTACTAATATGAATTGAATTTCTTTTGTTAGCATTAGTATTGATTTGAACTTTGTTTGAGTTACTACATTTATGGGCTATAAAATTTATTTACCATTCAAGAATGTTAGGTCTAAACTTGAAATAATACGTTAAAAGATAAAACTGTGAAAAAGTTTAAGAAATATTTATAAAATTACATTACAATAAATATTTATATATATAAAATATTTTTAAAAATTATATAAATGAACTATCGGGTTGGCTTGGTTTCGGTTTGACTTTTCTTAGTTAAAACAAAACCAAACCAATTATGGTCGGGTTTTATTTCCAATACCAAACCAAACTACATCGGATTTCTTTTTCTGATTTAATTTGAATTATCGGTGTGATGCGATTTACCAATTTTCTTTGTACATCTCTATGTACAGCTTGGACAAAAAAAGAAAGCAACAAATCAAATCAAAATGTGCTGGAATGAAGCCCCATCTTATATGTAAATCAATATTGTTTACACATGCTGCTCCTTTGGCATAGATTGACGCACATATTAACTACTTCAATGAAAAATAAAATGGCATGCACTAAATTAGCAAAAAAAGTTAGTTTTATGACTAAAGATAAGATCCTGAAATATACAAGAATCGTAAAATTGAGAAGGCTTTATTGTAGTGCTTAAAATATGCGAGGGTTAATGTGCATTTGCATTCATATATGTACAGTGCTTAAACTTAATAACGTAAACCCATGGAGAAAATATAAATTTTAATTTTTTGGAGGGAGTGTTGTATTATTTACATCAAACATTATATAAGAAATTAAGTTGATGTAGCTTCGCAGAACTCTCTTGCTTATAATCTAGTAAGCGATGTAATATCTATAACGTTAATGACTCAAATGTCGATTGCAAACCGACATTTTGTAATGACGATTATTAAGTTTCTATAATATTAAAGAAAAGGCTTCAAATAAAGAATGATTTTGTGACATTTAAATTATACTTTTATGTATGCTCTAATATAACACCCCATATAATAGTACATATTTATATTTATACACACATGTATCGGTAAAAATGGTACGGATAAAGTTTTCCTTACAAACTAGTAAAACATTTTACTAACATATGATAAAATATGTTGTATACGGTAAAATACGCTATGTTAAGTGGCTGTTTAAGAGAGTGACACGTGGAACTTAAGGCGGGGAATAGTTAGAACTGAAGGTAATTATTCTGTTTGTCACCGGAAAGAATGACACTCGTAAAGATGCAACAAATATCCTCCGACCGGTAGCATTTAATGCAGAATAATCCACAACATTTAGTGCGCTGCCCGTTACAGAAAATTTGTCATTTATGCTCAATGTTACACCTTCAATCCTTCATCAATGGCCCTCATAATTGACGTTAAAGAAGGGCACGATCCTGACCTTGTTCCCTAGGCGTAGCTATAAATAGTAAGCTATGTTATCATTATAAAACACACGACTTTTCTAGAAAACTTATGCTATAATCGATTAAAAGCTTTACACAATTTTACTTTCTTGTTCCTTGGTTTCATCACTATTGTGCCCGGAAGCTCTACCCCCGGAATTACTGTTTTCCGTGATTCTATCTTCATTTCAAGGCTAAGTATTGTGCATTTCTTTAATTATTCCATTATTTCAGGATCAAATTAATTTATTTGTCTAGAAATCACGTATAAATTCAACTGTACCGTTTTACAGGTAAATAGTTTGGCGCTCATCGTGGGGCCTCGGTAGCCGTGTAATTAAGTTGATCCTTGCCTCTTTTACTAACGTGTTTTGATTATTTGTCTTAGCAAAAAATCATGAGAAATGGCAGATAATGGTGTTAACAACAGACACAATCCTGAGGTTTAAGGAGATAGCCTCATCTCGAGGATTCAATCCGTGACACGCACAATGAGGGGAGCGTTGCTACGCCGGTCCACGACAGGCAGTACCCACGACATGTTTGGGAGGCAACTCCCGATGGTGCTGAAGAGGAGCATGTTGTTGATGCGGTAAGGGTACTATAATAGCAACAAGCGATCATTCTAGATCACTCACATGGCAGGATAATGTATGACAGAGTTGAAGCAGACGTCGTCGGGGGCTTCCAATAATGTGAATAGACGAGGTCCAGTTCCTCCCGGCGCTCCCGCAAATCAAACAACGCAGAGGGTCGACAATAATACCCCGAGGGACGAGGTTGGTTCCGATGGGGTTGGGGATAGCGGATCCGGCCCCAATAACAAAAATGATCCCTTCAAGAATGAATTCTTATGGTTTATGAGAGAAAAGAACACATGCATGGACCAAATCCCGGGCGCACCACCGGTGGTGAAAGGTCCGGACTCAAATAAGTATACTCAGTTGTTGTACAAACCAAGCACGACACCAGAATTAATCTCGAAGCGATTTAAAAATGTCCGACGTGTATGATGGAACTTCGAACCCTCAGGAGCATATTACCACCTATACAACAGTGGTGAAGGGGAATGATTTAGCTACTCACGAGATAGAATCTGTTTGCTGAGGAAATTTGGAGAGACTCTCACAAGGAGAGCCTTGATGTGGTATTCGTTGTTACCCTAGCATGTCATAGATTCCTTTGAGATGCACGGATTCTTTTATTAAGGCTCTTGTCATGGCCATAAATGTGCAGGCACGAATGGTCGACATATTCAGAATTGCACAAGGAGAATCCGAGTTGCTGCGAGAGTTCGTTACTTGGTTCCAAAAGAGAGGATGTTGCTCCCGGCTGTTCCGGATGAATGGGCGGCTGAAGCATTCACCAAGGGTCTGAATCCGAGAAGTTCAGATGCTTCTTGGAAACTGAAGGAAAGCTTTCTTGATTTCCAAGCAATGACTTGGGCGGATGTCCACAACTGGTACGAATCAATGATAAGGACCGAAGATGATCAGGTTGGCTTCCCGTCGTCGGCAAAAGGATGGGAGAAGAATAAAGAAAAATCAAAACACGATTTTGACACAGACAGACAATCTTCAAGGGGTGGTTTTTGCCCTACAAATGGACCGAAGGCCGTGGCAGAGGCTTCCGGTCAACAGACAAGTTCAATACCAATATAAGGACTTATCGTGGCCGGAACAATAGATCGTTTCAGGACAAAGAAGCGTCAGGTACGCGGGATCCCTCCTATCCCACTCTATCAAAATACAATTTCAACGTCAATGTAGTAGAGTTGGTATCAGCTATGAGAAACATAAAATAAGCACGGATCCCGAAGCCGATGAGATCCGATCCCAGCTAGAGGTATCCCAACTTGTGGTGTGAATACCACTAGACGAATGGCCACCGAATTGGGGAGTGCTGACATCTCCGTGAAGAAGTGGCGACATTATTGAAGACTGGGTATCTCAGCGAATACTTAAGTGACCAGGCCAAGAACAACTACGGTCGCAACCGGGATAGCGTGGAACCCTCGAAAATAGGAGAAGATCCCATACTCCAGACGCTTAACATGATTTTTAGGGGGAATTAGATCAACGGGGTCACCTTCTCGGCAGCAAAAAAGACAAAAGTATCAATAACCTATATCAAGAGACTTTAGGAAGTTGTTGAATGCGACATCACTTTCACGAAGGAGGACGCAGACGGATTGTTGTTACCGCACAATGACACATTGGTAATTTCTTTAAATGTGCTAGACTTTAAAATCAAACGCGTTCTAGTGAATCTAGGAAGTTCGGCCAATATCATATAATGGAGAGTATTGGAACATGCTAAACTCACCGGAAGCATCATTCTTGCCACAAAACTCATCGTCAGATTCAACCTCGCGAGCGTGACAACCCTAGGAGATATTTTATTGCCCACGAACGCTGAAGGAGTGATCAAAACAACTCTTTTTAAAGTGGTGGATGGTGATATGGGATGTAATATTATTTTGGGAAGACCATGGTTGCACGAGATGAGAGTTGTACCGTCAACATATCATTAGTTGTTGAAATATCCAACGCCCGAAGGAATTAAACAGATAAGGGGCGACCAATCGGTGGCAAGGGAGATGAATGCAATTTCGGTCTCCAGTAGCAAAGAGAAAGAGCACGCGACATAGCAACTACATGACTCGGTGCCGCTATCGAATCGAATGAAGTTAGCCCGAGGGTAGAAGCGTCGGAATCTTAGCAGGTGCTAAGGTATTTCCATGTACCAGAAGAGTCGGATGCAACAAAATCCACGACGGAAGAGCTCGAGCAAGTTGCGTTGTTTGAAAATTTCTTAGAAAGGAAATTTCACTTGGGGACAGTACTGCACCCTGAGCTCTGGTCTAGTTTTTTTGAATTTCTTAAATTTAGTGTCGGTTGTTTTGCGTGGTCGCATGCGGACATGAAAGGTATCCCAACGGAGATGGCCATACACAAACTAAGTTTGGATCCCAACATCCCTCTGATAAGATAAAAGAAACGTCTTATTGCGGGGGCCAAGAATAAATTCGTCAAAGAAGAGGTAACTCGCTTACTTGATATCGGTTCGATCCGAGAGGTAAAGTATCCAGAATAGCTAGCTAATGTAGTAATAGTTCCTAAGAAGAACAATAAATTTTCCATGTGTATGTATTATAAGGACTTAAATAAGGTGTGCCTCAAAGACTCGTTCCCACTGCCAAACATCGATCAAATGATTGATACGACGGCCGAGCATGAGTTAATGAGTTTCCTCGATGCTTATTCCGGGTATAACCAAATAAAGATGAACCCCGAGGATCAGGAAAAGACTTCTTTTATAATGAATTTCAGCACATATTGCTATAATGTGATGCCCTTCGGGTTGAAGAACGTCGGAACCACTTATCAGCGGTTCGTAAACAAGATGTTTGAAAAACAAATAGGGAGAACTATGGAAGTTTATATAGACGATATGCTCGTTAAGTATTTCCATGCACTTGACCACCTTAAGCATCTACAAGAAACTTTTGACATCCTAAGGAAGCATAACATGAAGCTTAACCCCGAGAAGTGCGTGTTCAGGGTCAGCTCTGGGAAGTTCCTAGGATTTCTAGTATCACAAAGGGGAATTGAGGTAAACCCCGATAAGATCAAGGACATCGAACACATCCTGGACCAGCTATCAAGCGTGAAAGAAGTCCAAAGGCTCGTGGGGAGATTGGCCGCTTTGAGCAAATTCATTTTCCGGTCATCAAAGAAATGCCATCGTATCTTCGCACTGCTCAAAAAGAAAAACAACTTCGAATAGACCCCGAAATGCCAGCAGGCTTTAAGATATTTGAAAAGGTATTTGTCAAGCCCTCTATTACTTTTGAAACCAAAGGAAGGTGAAAATTTTTTGGTCTACCTCCCAGTCTTGGAAGTAGCGGTAAGTGTAGTTTTATCCCGTGAGGACGAAGGTACGCAATCTCCTATTTATTACGTTAGTAAAATTTTAGCTGGAGCAGAAACTCGCTACCCGCACTTGGAGAAGCTGGCCTTAGCTCTCGTAGTCGCAGCTCGGAAGCTGAGGCCCTACTCCTAATGTCACCGATAACTATGGTGACCACATTTCCCCTGCGGAAAATCCTTCACAAACCCGAGCTCTAGGATAGGTTTTCCAAATGGGTCGTCAAAATGAGTGAATTTGATATAGAATATAAACCAAGGACTGCGATTAAGTCACAAGTCTTGGCTGACTTTGCGGCCAATTTCAGTCCAGGATTGCTACCTCTAGCAACCAAAGAGGCAGTAATGGTGTCAGAATCGACATCGAGAGTTTGGACCTTATTTACGGACGGAGACTCCAACATAAAAGGGTTCGGGCTGGACATAGTATTAACCACACTTTCGGGAGAAACCCTAAGACAAGCCATTAGAACGGTCCCTTTAACTAGCAATGAAGCAGCCTTTTAACTAGCAATGAAACAGAGTATGAGGCTTTGATTGCAGGACTCGAACTGGCCCGGGGACTAGATTCCAAGGACATAGAAATCAAGTGTGATTCACCGATGGTGGTAAATTAGGTCTACGAGATCTTCAAAACCAAATAGGAATGCATGCAACAATACGTGGTGAAGGTTCAAAATCTGCTGGCTCGATTTCGGGAGTGGTTGATTACTCATATCCCAAGGGAATAAAA
This sequence comes from Nicotiana paniculata, assembly GCA_005239505.1. Classification (NCBI taxonomy): domain Eukaryota; kingdom Viridiplantae; phylum Streptophyta; class Magnoliopsida; order Solanales; family Solanaceae; genus Nicotiana; species Nicotiana paniculata. The sequence continues at coordinate 9,164 of MDKI01282356.1, forward strand.
TGCATAAGCAGATGCATTGGCTAACCTCGGTTCATCAACGAAAATGAAAGGATCAGATTCTGGGACAGTAATACAACTGATGCATTCGGTCATGGATGCGGATAGCTAATACGAGGTAAATATGACTAATTTGATCTGGGACTAGAGGAAAAAGATCATCGATTATCTCGAGCGTGGGAAATTTCCGGAAGATTCAAAGGCATCCCGGGCGGTGCGTGTCAAAGCAGCACAGTATAGCTTCAAAGGAGACCAATTGTATAGAAAATCTTTCCAAGGCCCGCTGGCCCGATGTTGGTGAGCATCCGAAGCTAATTACGTTATGGGAGAAGTCCACGAAGGGATATGCGAAAAGCATTCATGCGCAGATTCTTTAGTGCTAAATCTGGTAAGGACGGGATATTATTGGCCCCGCATGGAACAAGATGCCAAATCGTTCGTACAAAAATGTGATAAGTGCCAATGCCATGCACCGCTGGTACATCAATTGGCAGAACCACTACATTAGGTTCTGTCTCTGTGGCCATTCATGAAATGGGGGATGGACATCGTCGGATATCTGTCGCCAGCTCCCCGTAAGGTAAGATTTCTTTTTATTTTAACTGACTATTTTTCTAAATGGGTAGAAGCAGGTCCTTATCAGAAGATCGGCGAACAAGAAGTGGTGGATTTCTTGTGGGAAAACATAATATGTAGGTTAGGAATACCAAAAGAGATAGCATGCGATAATGGGTAGAAATTTATCGGCACAAAGATCACAAAGTTCCTTGACAATTTAAAAATAAAGAGGATCACATCTTTCCCCTATCATCCGAGCGCAAATGTTCAAGCGACTTCAATGAACAAAGTGATTATACAAAACCTCAAGAAAAGGTTAGAAGGGACTAAAGGTAAATGGCTTGAGGAGCTACCCGGAGTTTTATAGGCATACCGAACGATGGTCAAATCGAGCACGGGGGAAACTCCTTTTTTCCATTGTATACAGAGCAAAAGCCTTAATTCTGGTGGAATTAGGGGAGCCTACCTTAAGGTATTTCCAGGAAAGCGAACAACGAAGCAATGCTGGTCAACGTGGAGTTACTCGATGAGCGCAAGGACTTGGCATATATAAGGATGGAGGCACAAAAGCATAGAATGGAAAGATATTACAATCGAATATCCAACCTTCATTATTTTAAAGTGAGAGATTTGGTTTTAAGGAAAGTAACTCAAAACACCCACGAACTCAACATAGGGAAGCTAAGCCTAACCTGGGAAGTCCCCTAGCGGGTTTCAGCTGTCACCAGGAAAGGTTCGTACGAGTTAGAGAATCAGAATGGACAAAAGTTGCCAAGCAATTGGAATGTGGCAAACCTCAAGAGATATTATTGCTAACAAACATTGTATGTACTGAAAGTACATGTTGAACTCTTTTTCCCTTCGTCCAATTTTTTCCAATTGGGTTTTTCTATAAAGGTTTTTAACGAGGCAACAACGGAAAGCATACTACGAAAAAAGTTTCAATGACAGCAATAAGACCTTTAATAGCAAGGCACACAAGCGAAGAACCACTCCGGGGAAGTTAGATAATCTTTGGCTCGATGGCAAAATTCCTACCAGGAAAATAAGTTTGCTATCAAACGAAGGTTACCCGATCGTTCACAAGTGCAAACCAGTAAAGGATTGTTAGATATCTTTTGCTCGATAGCATAAATTCCTAAGGGGGAGAGAAGTTTGTTACCGAGCAGAAGATAGTCTAGCAATTCATTAGTGGGATCCTCGAAGGTCCAAGATTCAATGTTCCAATTCGCATTCTTTGCATGGGGGATGATATGAGAATGCACCAAAAATGGCTGCTACATCTATCGAAGCATGAAACCAGGAGCCTAAATGTGTCATCGAGACAGGGGACTGTGCGGCCAGCCCCGTAGAAACAAGTGGTACAAATTAGCCACAAGAAATCGAGATTTCTATTTAACATAACAAATGCTTATGTACTTTTTGAAAATGGAATAAATAAAATAAAGTCCTTTTATTTTTCATCTTGTTTCTTGTATGATTGATGAATTACTTTTATCATTTGAAAGTTAAACAAGTACTTCAAATGCTAGTGTCGTAATGAACAGGAGACGTCCTCTTCAAGAGCATCGTAAATATAAGAGGTCCCTCTCTTATGATAACCCTCACGTTAAAGGGTTGATTTTGGAAGAACTTATGCACGGAATCAAAATGCTTTCGAAGAAAAATTCACCCAAGGCTTTACGTAATAAGACGCAAACAATAAAACTTGTGCAAAACATTTTGGCAAATGAGAGTGCAAAACTTGCATAAACGTTCAAATGCAATAAAGACTCAAACAATACTTGAGCAAAAAGATGTCTTTATTTACATTAACGTGCCAAAGTGGCACGGATATGAAAGTTGGAGAAAAAGAAAAGCCAAACTGTTGTATCTCCGCGCCCCCAGGGGAAGTGGATAGAGCAACCAATGGATCAACATTTTGGCCTTTAACATCTTCGCCTTCCGTTTCCTCTTCAGTTCCCGAAGTTTCAGAACAGGAAACAGAAGAACCGGAAGCATCAGGCTCTACGCGAGACCACTTTTAGGAGATAAATCAAGCTCACTGGTCTTAGAAATTTCAGCATCAAAGTCAATGGTGCCAACTTTGGACTCTTCCAAGGTTTTTATCCTCATGTTGTACATAACATAAGTTTTCTCAATAACGATGGAAGCCGCTTGGTGCTTAAGTTCTTCTTTAAGTTGTGTTACCTCGGAAGAAAGGTTTTCCCGGGCGGATCTAACAGATCTGAGGCTAACATCAAGGTCAAAGACAGTTGAACTAAATAGCCTATTATGCTCAATAATCTTCTTATACTTCTCCTCCAGTTGAGCATGTTTCCCTCCCCCCATCCCCATCAGCAAGCTCTTCTGTTTTGGAGTTCAAGGTTGCCTCCAAGTTGGTAAATCTTTCAGCAGAGGCAGCCTCGCGGTCGATTGCAGCAAGAACGACATTATGTACTTCAGCCCATTTGGCCTTGGATTCGTCAAATTTAACCCTCAGCGGGCCAATATCTTGGCTAAGGGTTACCACTTCTTGCTCGCTTTGCTACAAACGAGTCTCCAATACAACGGCCTCAACATCTTTGGCTTCCAATTCTGAGAGGCGAGCTGCAGTTTGCTCCCCCTCGGCCAAAAGTTGATCCCGTGCGGAGGTAAGTTTTTCCTTTTCCCGAATCAACCTTTGGAGGCTTTCAGAAGCAAGAAATTTGGCTACAAAGCAAGAAAGGCAAACTCAGGATTATTTAGGCAAAAATAGAAGAAATAACAGAGGAAGTAAAGAATGTACCACTGCGGCGTTGTGTATGGTGTTGTTAATCATTCTCCCGAGAGAGCTTGTATCTTTTCCCAATCTTTCTCTGAAGCCAGAGACTTCATATAAGTAGCAAGTTCCACTGGCCGGGATAGCAAGTTACATCCCGTGAAGATCGAGAGAGTAATGTTCCTCCTCCTTTGCGGATCTTCAGAGGGGGCAGCATAATTTTGCCCCAAATTCCCATGAACTGGGGAAGAGAAACATCCTCTTCTCGGACAGATCGGCCGGTGGAGATGATGTAGCAGTTTCTGATGGAAGAGCTAGTTAAGAAGGAGATGAGATGATGGCGATGAAGGGTGAGAAGGATCCCCGACAAATGCAGTGCTAGTTGTTGGTTGCTCGCCAACCGAAGACGACAGGGACCCGGTACTCAGCCCCGCAATACCGGGCATATCAACCGAAATCCAGAAATGGGAGTTGGCATTTTCTACCATCTCAAACTCCCCCTAAAGTGCCGAGACATCGTCCTCGATTGGTGCAACTAACTCAACAGGTTGAGAATTTTGTTGAGTTGATGGGGATCGTTGTTGGTTGATTTCCCAATGCACACGCAAGTGTACGTGGTCAACAAGTAATATAGGATTTTA